>JBAMBJ010001387.1:0-92914 GCA_037043495.1 Drosophila recens | reverse complement strand
ATTCCAACTAGATTTTTTTTCAGCAGAAATACGCATACAGAAAAGTATGCAGCAGAGCCCTGCGAAGAACTCACTAAAACGTTCGAGTTCGTAGCGGAGTCTGCCGCGCGGTTTTATTAATTTCCTACAGAGAATTGTGGCCACGCATGTATAAAAGCGAATGAGGGTTTTACACGAACTCGGCGCGCAGAACTGTGAGCGCGCTGTACGAATTCTGTACAGTTTTCTGCGACAAATTTACTATTGGGGAGGAATAGGGAAGAGAAGTGAGGGGTTGGTCCTTCCCTTTGTCTCCAAGTCTCAGCCAGTTTAAGCGGGTTATGGGACAGACTTGTACTGGGCAAATAAAAACTGAGCAGACGTGGCCTTAAACTTTTGGTCTCTGGGCCAGAATAGCATTTGAAACTCGCTTAACTTTTTCGCTATTGGGGCAATTGCCATTTTCTATTTGGACTTGGACTTGAACTTACCCATAGGCCGCCAATGTAGGATCGTAGGAATAGTATCCGCTGGTCGATTGCAGGCCAGCTGAGGTCCAGGCGTTCATCTCGGACCCAGAGCTGGCATCCTTCATGCCATAGGGATTATTCTGAAAGGGGGAAATTAAGAAGTTCATTCATTATGAGGTAGCGCCAAGTGGACAGATAAGGTGGACAAAGCTGACAACACGCTTGTAAGCCTCCATTGACGATTGCCTACTGGAGAAGTAAGCAAACCGGATTGCAGTCCATTGAGATGTGCATCTCCTGTCGGCTTACACTCAGCATGGACTTCTGCCCGCTGCCTTAAGCCACAATCCAATTAGTACACAGAAAAAAAAGACCGGAATTCCCGGAATCGAGTACGAAATACATGATTCAAGTACGAATATTCAATTTCTTTTTTGCATTGTGACTAGTGCATAAACTTATAATTTAAGATAATAAAAGTAAATTAAAATTTGTTGGCAAAAAAAAAGAAAATACACTAGACGGCATATTTATTTATACAACAAAAAATTATAAAAAAACAAAAAAAAATACTAGCAAAGAGATTTTTGAAAAAAAATTTTGCAATCACTATTTGAATTGTTTGAAGAATTTGTTTGCATCAAAACATTTTTTTAAATATCAAGTAAGAAAGTTTCAAAATAGACCATTACATGGTCTATCAAACGGAATTGAAATGACCTTTCCATACCAAAATGTACATGAAGAAGGTTCAAATTATGAGTAGATTTAACTTAAAGAGTTGTCATAATTAATATGCCGTCTAATGTATTTCTTATCTTGGGGCTCTATTCTATTTTTTCCACTGAATTTAAATGTCTAATTTTTGTTGGACTTTTTAAATGCTTTGTAGTTGCCATTTTATCCGCAAACTGTGGTAGCTTAATAATACCGAATACTTAATACAAACTTAAAAACTAAGTGCTAAAATCACGAGTTTTTAACTTAATTTTTTAGGATTTATTTTTGTTGCCTGTGCAGACATGTTAAGTTTGTTTTATTCTGTGTACTTACCAGAGGCGAGTAGAAGGCCGAGTTGTCAACACCGATGCTCGGATAGGGGTTCTGTTCGTTGGAGGGATAGGGTCCGCCGTAGACGCCCACGCCGGCGGAGGGCAGCGCCATGCGCGAATATCCGCCGAGTGTGAGGCGCGCCGAGTCGTACTGACAGGAGCAGACGGTCTGTCCCGATACGGGATCCGTGATGATCGGGCGTCCGTTCTCGCAGCAGGACATGCTGTTGGCCACCCGGACGTGGGCCTCCAGGGCACTGACACCGCCCGCTCCGCCCGGAGCATCTGTTTCTGAGGTGACGCCGCCGCCATCGTTGCCCACGGCATCTGCGTCTGTGGGGGATGTGACTGCAGCTCCGATTCCGATTCCGCCTCCGACCGCGACTGCGACGGTTGCACCCGCATGGTTGGACGACTGGGAAATTGCACCTGGACTAACGGGACCGGTGATGCCAGTGGTCGTCGAGCCGGCCGAGGGACTCAGCGAGGCCTCGTTGGTGCCCGACAAAGGCGACGGCACCGAGCCGCCGCCGTGTGCGCTCTGACTGTCGCCCGTTGTGGTCGCCGCACCGCCGAGCAACTGAAAGCCACAAAAAAACAAACAACACGTCGAATAAATTTCATCGAAAAACTTGAAAGCGAAAAAAGAGGAACGCAATGGAACCATTCTCAAAAACAGGTGATACGCTCAAGGACGAGAAACGACCCGAGGGTAGGTAGGCAGGGAAAGGGTTAGGGAAGAGGGAAGGGACAAAGTCAGAGGCTCGAAACCTCTTCGTTTTGGACTCGAAAATCAACAAAACAGATTAAGACGATAACTCCAAATGTCAAAATATTTTATTGGCTTGGCGCATTTTGCGATCCGTTCCATCTATTTTCACTTCATTAATTTTCAATTTATCACAGTCAGATTTAAGATACTGTTTGGGCCCGTCTCTCAGTCTCTCTGTGTTTCTCCGATTCTCCGTTTGTCCGTTGCTCCGACCCGGCTGATCTTTGAAGAGGGTACAGCCCGAAGTATCAACGGACCGATCGACTGTTCGACCTCTCGACTGAGTGTGGGCATTTCCAGGCAAAAAGGGCCACAGATTGAATGAAAAAAGGCACTCAGGTATGCGCTTCAACGATAACCGCAGCGAATTGCCGATTCTGATTCAGATTTCGAGTCCGAGTCCGAGTCGGAATCGGAATCGGAATGAAGGAGCGTAACAGGCAAGTGCTAGACTGAGATTGAATCACTCCAAATAAATGATCAACCCAAAGTAAAACTCAATAAGCTAAAGTATCTATCAAAAATTAAAGTATCTTAAGCTATTCGTCACACTCAACTATCGAATTCGAATTCTACTGAATTTCTCCCGACAATCAGTCTAGATTCATGACTGGGCGTTGTTTATAAACACGGTAAGTAATGCCTGTTACCAAAATCAATGCATCAACCCACACTTATCACTCATCTCTTAGTTGGCTACCGTTTAAAGGCCAGATCTCGGCAGTCGGCAGTCAAATTTATGCCTTAAATAATAATGGTAATTCGCCAGTTGAACAAGCTGATTTTCAACACCTCCTGCAGGCTATCTAATCGCAAGGCAATTTCGTGCGGACACCCGGATTGAGAGAATGAGAGTCCGAGTCCGAGTCCGAGTCCAAGTCAGATACACCCGTTACTGACCGGCACTGAAATTATTGCATAATGAAGGCGTTTTCATGAATGAAATCTAATGAATTCTGAATGAATGACCACTGCCCAGGCGACCAACTGTAACGACGACGACGACGACGAGCCAACGAGTTCAAAAATGAAAAAAGAGAAACCACAACAAGTGGCATGCCTCCTTATTCACTTCCTCCTCTACACTCCTCTCCTTCCTCCTCCCCTTCATCTACCTCCTTCCTTATAGCTGCTAATGTACAAAACGCTGCGCGCGCTCATTTCTTATTATTCTTTATTTTTATATGCGATTCGAACATCAATTTCAGTTTTTGTGGTCGTCCATAAAAAACACATATCAGCACAACGACGGCGACAACGACACTGAGGATCCGACTGCTCAGTCGACTGGTCCGACCACTGACCAGGCCAGAACCACAACCAGAGCCAGAGCCAGCGTCAGGGCTTATTATCGGCACGCAAGTCAGTTTATTTTTAATGATTCTCACTCACCCACTCTCTGGATTGGGATGGGATGGGATGGAATAAGTTGGATGCATTGTAAAGTTCCCGCTGCCGACCGGGTTTATCGTGAGCTGGACACTAAGACAGGATAGCAAACGATGATGGCCCCGAGGGGTTCTCGCTTTTTGGCTTAAAGGCGATTTATGCCAATCTCTCCCTCTCTCTCCCTCTACTCTATCTGTCTCAGTTCACAATGCGGAAATGTTGCAAATGTTGGCAAGTGTTGGCAACTATTAAATATTGCTTTATAGTTGCCTGTTTTATGACTTGGATATTACGATAAACGGTGTGAACGGCTTTGAAATTTTGTTGCCTGCCATGTCAGAGGAAGGATATTCCCAACAGGGGCAGATATTCCCGTCGTTAATGCTCTGGACTCTGGACTAGCAATCAAATTACTATGTTGTCTTATAAATAGTAATTGTAATTTAGTTGGTAGTCTTATATAATCAAATTTTAAAACAAAATTTGAAATGAAGATCTGTGGGTTGACTGATTGATGACTGATTAATATAACTGCAATATAATAATATGTCATTATCCATAAACTACATAAATTCTAAGGACATTTTAGAAGACATTTCCCTATGTAGAACAGCACTGTTTTATAAAATTTTATCATAAATTATTTTATGTAATTGACATTAACTTCTGTATTAAGCCAAAATGTCATTAAAATAGTTTATTAGACATTAATAGAAGCTGAACATTATGCTAAGATAATTCGGTCAACTAAAATCCACACGTGTAGAAAATCAGTCTATCAAGATTTTATTGCAGCTAGGAGAATTTATTTCTATTCAAAGCTCTACAAAAAAGATAGACACTCATTGCTTAAAGGACTTTGGGATAATGTAAGCCCAAGTCCGGAAAATTGCTTGCAATATTACATAATTTTTTTAATAATAAAATCAACTTTTTTTTTTACTGCCATGACGGGTTTAGATTTCATCATACAAAAAAAATTAAAATCAAATGTCTCGTGTGATTTATCCAATTTCATGTAGATATATGTTTATGCCAATTATATGATAATTGTATCGATAAAAGGTTCACATTTCCTCTCATTTTTCACGTTTCATCTTCCATTCCAAATGCATCACTCAAATCGAGTTCAAATGCAGCTCAAAGAATAAATACAGGGGCAACAGATGAATGTCATGTGCTCCAATTGTTGCATGACACAAGTTCAAAGGAAACACATGCCACAGTTGCAGCGAACCTGGCAACAACTCAAAACATTCTCCACAGAGAACGCGAGTCAAGAAACAATTGTTAAATAAGCAAATCGACAACAAACGTGTAAGTGGCAAATACTCATCAACTGGAATCGCAGAAGGGCCTTTGAAGTGCGGACGGGCGCAGTTAGCGAATGGCAACCTACGGTGCGGCCTCATTGTGTTGGCCACCCGCTCAGACCAAATTGTTGGAAAAACTGGTGCCGTCACTTTATGGTTATTAATTTTATGATTTATGTTAAAGCTCACGAAAACGCCTCGTTTTGGCCCCTTTCCGATTTCTTATGGCAATGTTATTGCCAATTCCATTCGCCAATTGCTCAGTGCGTTGGTAACAAAGGCGATTGCAGGTTCTCATTGTTGTGGTTGTTGTTGTTGTGTGTTGTGGGTTGTTATGCTGCTGTTGCTGCTACTGCTGCTATTGGAAGATGCGTCTATGGATCTTTGTTTTTGCACACCAAACAACAGCAGCAACAACAACTAAACAAAGAGTCTGCTGCAAAAAGTGATGGCAATAGAAGGTTGCTTCTGACGCCAGTCGACTTGAAATTGCAGCACCAACGGCAACAGCAACGGCGACGCCAGCAACAACAGCAGCAACAACAACAACGGCAACAGCAATGACAAACAATAAGCGAAAATAAAGAGAGTATGAGGAGTATTTTTTTGGGGCAGTGCAGCGAGAAGAAGACGAAGTCGAGCCTGGGACTGTCGACATTTGGTTTTGGTTTTGGTTTTGGCCCTGCAGACAGAGAACTAAGAACGGAGAGAGGCTCGAGGCGATGGCGACGGCAATGCGTCGTGGCATTTGGCATATTCTCACATTCATCGGCAGTGCAGGCAAAGCAATATTACCTCTCCTCCCCTCACTACCCCCTCACTCATCTTTACCCTTACCAATACCAATACAAATACCAAAACCAATACACACACGCACACACACATAAAAACAGATGCGTGTTTTTTGCTAATGCGAATAAGTTGCTGCTGTTGTTGTTGTTCTTGTTGTTGTTGCTGCTGTTGTTGTTGTTTGGGACGCTCCTTTTATTGAATTAACTTCAGTTTCAGTAGTTGCCTCGTCGTTCCAGCTCCAACTTCAATTCCAACTCCAACTCCGCTTTCAGCTCCTGGACCAATTCTTTGTTTTTAGCGTCGCAGTCGCCTTTCAACAATGTTTGCATTAAAAATTCATAAATCAATTATGGAATGCACACGGCAAAATATTAGTTTTTTCTCGCATCATTCGGCCTGCAACATTGGCTATAAGGACACTGACCAAATCGAACCAAACTCTCTGTCTGTCCGTCTTTTTGTCTCTCTGTCTGTCTGCCTCCTCTATAGCCTGGGAATTCAAGTTATTTTGCCATGAAATGCGTGAACTGCCAAACTCAACTCCTTTCAGCTCATGGCAAGTTGACAATTCTGTTCATGGCCCGTACCCATTGCTCACAGACTTGGCCAAGATACACAGCTCAGTTCAGTTCAGTTCAGCTCAGACCGTTGCCGTTGATTAAATTCATACTCATATTGAATTCGTCAGCGATTTTTGTGTGTCATATTTGGCATGCCGAATTGGCGTTGAAATTAAAATTAAAATTAAATTAATTAATATGAATTTCAGTTATTTATGTACTCTGTGTGCTTCCTCACCGTGTTATAATACAGTAGTAACTCGCTAATTAAAACGCTACAGTTGCACAACTAATTACGATTGCTTTTGTTTATGACTATTCTTTAACGGAAGAAATCTTTCGGGGTAATTAATGAATTTAGTCTCTAATCATTAAAAGTATTCTCAGTGAAGTAGATTTAAAATTTTCTTAAGAAGTCTTTACAATAAGTCTTAAGAATGACATGGTATTTATTTTTATCTAATAAACATAACAGCTTTACGGAAATAAGTTATCTTTAGAAAACGTTCATCTTTTGAAAAAACCAGACTAAGAATTAATTCCTCATTATATTCATAGTGTACATTGTCACAAAAATATCAGCAACAAAATTTACAAAGTAAATTAAATAAACTATTATAATTAGACTCATTCCAAAAATAATTGCTGAAGACAATAAATTTAATTTAATAGTTAGTTTAAAAGTAATTAGCAAGATAAATTTAAAACTAACCTATCTCAATAATAAATAATAAGAAAAATCGTCAAGTGACATGACTAGCTGGAAAATCTGTGTGTTAAGAACTCCCAATTAATATTTGTCACAGTATTAAGATCATTGTTTTAATGAAGTTAAGTTGGGAGTGGGGAAAACATGTTCTGACAATGTTGTTGACTGACTCCGAGAAAGAAACAAAAGACTAAAGCACACAAAACTGAGTCAGCAGCTATAATGGGATTTTAAATGCAGCAGAAGTAAGTATATTAACAACAACTACAACTACAATAATAATAATAATAATAACGACAAGAAGAATTCTGATGAGTCGTTAATAAAGTAAAGAATAGTTAAACGCACTTTACACAGTTAAGAAGCCATAATTATGGTCGATAATCTGAGCGTTCATTATTTTAATTATTGCAATTTAGCCAGTTTTGCATATTATAATAAATGGCGCTGCCATTCAGTTTGGTTTGACATAAATTTATGGCCAGGAGACGAAGAGACCAATAGGCCATCGACATGAATTAAGGACAATGGATGTAACAGAACATGTGCATAAGTATCTGTGTATATCTATGTGAATAGGATACGTTATTTTAGTGTTGTCTTCAACCTCAGCCAACTAATTTGAATTACTGAGCTTCACTTTAGGCCGCCTCGACTTGCCCTGTCTTGGCCCGTGGGTAATTATGGCCAGAACTCAACTCGAACGATGCAACCGACGATGGCGACGGCTGCAAAATGTCCTAAATTGTGCAACATTTGCTTGGGGCATCGACTTGGGGATAGTCGTGTGGAAGTGGAAAGTGGAAATAGCCACAGTCCGAGCCCAGAAGCTCTACACTCTGCTTGAATATTCATGCCCAATTGTAAACGTGTGTGTTTGTGTGTGTGTTGACCACATTCCCTGGACATAAATTTAAATTTATGTTTATTTCAAATACTGCTGCGACGTCATTGCCAATTATATGTACACATGTGACTAAAATTAGCAGCAAGCACAGTATGAAGATCAGAAATTATCCACAATTTAAATAGCTCTTAAATGTGAGTTCTGGTTAAATTGATGCTAAAAAAAATTATAGACTTTGCAATCTTGCTTATTATTCATTCAGTTATAGTTAATATATTATCAGTCGACACAACAAAAAATATAATTTAAAATTATAAAAAAAATAAATAAACAAAATAAAAATTTAAGTTCACAAGTTATTAAAGAAGGACAAACTTTGCATTGTAATTGCCAATCTCTCCTAATGATATCTCTACATTTATTGGCAGCAAAGGCCAATTGTTTTAGCCAATTTCTACAATAATATCTGCACTCTTATTAGCAACAAAAGTCGCTTATGCGATCACATGTCATTTACAATTGCTGTGTGTTCTTGACTAAAAGGCCAACAACAGTATTAAAAATAATTATTGCTATCATTTTTATAATATTGTAGCGTGTTTTTCTTATCAGATATCCCACTAACAACACAGGCGTTTGTTTGTTTTGCTTTAGTGAAGTAAATTCCTACTGAACAACGAGCTTAAAATTGAATTTGAAGCATCAACAATGAAAAAATTAAATAATCGATTCATCAAGAAAGAAAAATTGGACTTCGACTCGAAATTTTAAACATATTTTCAAATTTACAAAAAGTGGAATATGTTTCCCAAATTTTGGGAAAGCATTTGGAAATAGAAATATTTTTTTAAATACAGACAAATATTGGAAAATATATCCAAATTATGTTATGTATGTGTAATACAACTTGATTTACTGAATGAATGACTGAATGGAGTTCGCGACTTAAAGCTGAAAGATTGAGTTTATTCAACAAAATTCCATCTATATAAACAAACCAATTTTGACAAAATTTAATTCAAAATTCCATCTCTATAAACAGACCATTTTGTATGATCATAGAAAGATTTCACTGGATTTATCTCTTAAAATTCAATTCAAATCAAAGATATAAAACAACTCTTTGTCTCATCGATGTTTCAATGTATTTTTTTATCACAAATTTGCTTACCTGATTTGCCGACGGGTAACCGTATCCAAACTGCGCATATGCAGCCATTGTCGCGTATTCTCGAACTCTTAACGGCCACGTTAACGGCAACGGCAACGGCCAAAGCAACGGCAGGTCACACAAGTGTGAGAGCTCACTGTGGGGCGCCCGCGCCCTGCAAGGATATTGCTGATGTGGATGTGACTGTGGATGCTGTTGCGGGATGCCAAGGGGTTGGGGGATGCTGGGTGGGTGTAACTGTTCAGCGAGCAGTGGGTGGAGTTGAAGGTGGTTGCGGATTCGGATATGGATGTGAACGTGGAAACGGAGATGATGCTGTTCTTGTTGTTGCTGTTGTTGTTGTTGCTGTTGTAGCTGTTGTTGTTGCTGTTGTTGTTGTTGGCGGTGTGCGTGCTCTCGACGCGAAAGCGGCTAAGCACTCTGGGCGCTTTTGTTGTTTGTTGTTGGTTTGTTTGGCTGCTGTGCTATTGTTGTTGTTGCTGCTCTTGCTGCTGTTGTTGGCCTTGTTGAAAATTGATAAAACAAATTGTCGATGTCGAGCAGTTCTGTTAATGTCGCCGGAGCCGGAAAATGTTTTGTTTGTTTTGTGTGACTTTGCGCTTTATTCTTTGACTTCGCTTCGTTTTTATTTATTTTTATTGACTTTGGCTCTTTGCAGCCGCGACTGCCGACAAATCGGACACAAACAGATGTCCTCCGATGCTGGACACCAGATACAACTGCGACAACCGATGCTCGATTATGTTCGACGGCGGAGGGTACGAGTTACGGGTTCGACATAGACACGGATACGGGTCACTTTGACGCGTCACTTGACACAATCACGGGCCAAAAAAGGTCACAGTGCACATATGTTTCTCCTCATGTTTGTTTCATTTCGTAGTTTTGCATTTATTTTTAGTTAGATTTCGAATTTACACACTTTTGTAGCAACAATTTCTTTGGCAACTGCAATTGCACAAACTCTGTGTTGTTGTACTCGTATTTGCGACCGATCGACTTGTGTATTGTATATTGTATATTGTATATGAAACGAGTTCCACAACCTGTCTGTCAGTGGCCTCTCAACAGTGACGACGCTTCGAGCCTCGAATTCAAATTCAAAAGCGTCGACTTCACAGACAGGCACAGCTGAGATGTGCGCCTATGCCTATTCGCGTTTAAACACAAACTGGTCTGTCGATGCCACAAACAGCAACAGAAACCGAAACAGAAACACAGATACACCAACACACACACAGGGGCACAAGGCCGACGATAGCGAGAGAGCGAGAAGGCCAGCAAGGCAGCAGTATGCGAGAGCAAGCAAGCAAATATTCTGGTTAGCGACCGTTCCAACCAGAGAGCGCAATACGTTTGCCGTTTCACTCGACTTCGTTGCTCGCTGTTGGCGGGCGAGAGTGAGACAGCCTTCGCATTCTCATTGCGCTCAGGGGCTGTTGCTGTCGAATACGCCCACCTCCGACTGGAATGACAAGCAGCTGCAGTCGTCGCAGCTCAGCACATTCCAGTCCTTGCGCTTCCCCTTTTGCTTTGACGTTGGAAACATTTTTATGGCGGCCTGCGATCGAAAGGCTTCGCATATTTCTCACTTTCTTCCGCCAACTGCTTGCCAATGTTTTGATACCTGCATATGTTCTTGATAACTGCTGATATCCATAAGTAGACACAATACTTTGTAGTTAATATTTATTTAAAATTAATGTATTAAATCTAAAGAGAGATGCAAATTAAAGATTGAAAAAGCACGTGTCATTGGATAATTCAATGAGAGGATAATATTATGAGAATATTATTTAAAAGTGCATAATAATATAATATGTGAAAAAATTTATGGTGAATATTAGTTGAAAGTAAATTATACATAAAACATTTAATTTCAATCGATCAATTTAATGTTTCTACCTCAGTTGTATGACTTGATCTAATTCTTATATTTTTTATTTATAAATAAAATATACATGAATACAAATTTTGGATATACCTTTCTATATCAGTGCGTTTTTTTTTTATTATTTATAAAAAAAAACTTAATCAAGAAAAACACCATACAAATATTTATAAATGTTGATTATATTATTTTGAAACCAAATCACAAAAGTTTACTGTTTAATAAAAAAGCATTATTAATTTTTTTTAAATAAACCTAATAGAAACTGAATTAAAAAATAAGATTTTCTTACAATGAATATTTTCTATTTAAAATAAATGTAGCATATGTACATATATAAAGATAAGTTTACTTGTATTTAAATTATCATTGAATATTTCTGAGATTTTATTTCAATGTCAACATCGATCATAAATAACAAACAGAAATTATTAAAGAATATTATATAACTAAAAAAAAATATTTTATGTAATTAAATAAATACAATATTTTTATTTTAACCATTTACAAATCGTTTGAATCGCTAAAATATAAGTTTCAGCTAATTCAAAAATAAATACAAATACTTTGTTAATTTTTAGTTGATACGTGCTAAGAGAGGCAACATTTTAAAAAACATTTCAGAAAGGATCGACATTAATCGATTTTTCTCGATCGTTATATGAAACCTAATGTGTGTTTGAAGTATCGAAAAAAAAAACAAACAAATCAATATGAAATTTGAAATGTAATCGAATGCCAGCCATGGGTCAAAGGACACTTGAAAGTCCACAAGCATTTTGGGCGCTGCCTTCTAATTTATGGAAGGAATTTTGTAGGAATTCGTGTAAGACGAGATCTCACTATTTTCTTATTTTTTTGGGGGGTGTTAACGTGCTGTCATTTATAATACTTGCAATGGATAGGAGCCTACTTTGAAATGCAGATGGAAGAAGGGAAGGGCGCACTCAAGTGGGGAACACATGTCCCGATGGGTTATTTGACTGCATGTATCCTTGAGTCTTGAGTCTAAGTAGCAGATCGTGATCACAATAGTCGGCTGTGTGGTGGCACTTGATGGCGCCATCTTAGTCCTCTTTAATCCCAAACCCATTCCCAACTCAAACTCATTCCCCGAGCAATCGATGATGAACTATAATGGACCTTAAATTTGCACATGACATAACAATCCCTGTGGTGATGGCTTTGGTTTTCAATGTTTCAGTTGCTGAGAACCTTTGCAGATGTTGCAAATGCATTTAAGAAATAGACAAACCTGTCTACACACACACACATACAGTGAGCAACATAAGTCTGTGCACATTTTGTTAAACAATAACTCGGCCATTTTTCCACTCAACGCAACGGACACAACATGCAGATTATATATTGAAAACTATTTAAATGTAGATTTTCGACAATATTTAGAAGAGTTACGAGATAATATTCTTTAGCACACATACACATACAATCGTATGTAGACTGTGTGAGGGAGTGAGGGAGAGAGGTGAAGAGGGGGATGGATGGATGATGACAACAGCTGCACGAATTGGGAGTTTTCAGGCTGTCTCTTCTTCTTCACACCTCCCACTTTTCTACCACACCCCGTTTGCAATCCACCTCCACCTCCTGCTGCTGCTCCTGTGTACACCTTCCCCCTGCCACCCTCCCTCCCCCCTCTGCCCACTGTGCTTCCTCTTACTTAAGTGTTGTTTCATGTCACCTGGAAAGCAATTGGACATGAAATTGTCGCTTTTCAGTGTATGACACACACACACACACACACAGTCACATGTGCATCAATATGTTTGTGTGTATGTGTGTGTACATATGATGTGCTTCACAAAATCTTCTTAAATTTAAGTCTCTTTCTCTTCATCTCTCTCTCTCTCTCTCTCTCTCTGTGTCTTTTGCAAAAGTAATAAAATAAAATCCTTTTGGCAAAAGGACAAATGATAAAGTCAACGTTACACGCACACAAAAAGGACTCTTATGCAAATTGCTTTCAATAAATTTGTTTATGCCTTGCGCCCGAACACAGAACACTCTCCCATTGGGGATCAGGAGCAACGGGGAACGGGGAACGGTAGGAACCCGAGAAGCTCAACGAGTTACATTTAAGATTTAGTGACAAATTGCAGAAATCCCTTCACAGTTGCAGCACATGTTTGAGCCAAGTTAATTGCATCCCCTGCATTCCCTCTAAGAATTTTGACAAATAATACTAACAATGCCGAAATTGAAAAGGCAAGAATTATAAATAATTTAGAATTATCTAGAATCAATTAAGTGTGAGTTATGTCCGTAAAAAGTGTTTGTACTGTGACAAAAATGTGAATATTTATTATTAAATAGACAATTATAACGAATTAAAAAATAAAGGCTATTAATTTTATATTATTAATGATCTAGAATTTCTTAATTTCTGTACTCTGAATGTTTTTTGGATTTGAATTTTTGCGTCCATTTTGCTTCCATTTTTATTTCATTGGTATTTAAAATTCTTTTAAATTTCTTGTCGTTGATTTTATAATTCTTACAAAAATATTCAAATTTCAAACACTTATGATTCAAAATTTGTTTGAAATAGTCGAGTTTCAAACACTTTCGATTCTAAATTTTAAATTTGACAAACATTTTTAAACACTTCGGAATTATAGATAATAATTAAAATAAATCTTGTAACTTGTAATTACAATTTAGGAAACTAAAATTAAAAAAAAAATAGCTAGGAAATTAAGGTAATAAAATTTGTTTGACAAAGGTTTTAATTAAGGTTTTAATTTCATATACCAGACATTATCTAATTAGGTTTTCAATTCTTAAAGGAAATGTTGAATCAGACTCGGAGAATTCAATGTTACTTATTTTGTAGTTTTTTGTACAAACTATGGTATTTTAATTCACTTAAATTTTATTTATTTTACTTTAGTCGTTTTTTGTAATTTGTACAAAACTATTCGGAAGCTTCACTTAAGATTTGGTATGTGAGCCAAGTTAATTGCTTGCAGTTCCCCCGCTCCATTTTGTATGCAACAAACTGCGGCAGACACCGTGGAGTCTATGGATTGGGGAGAGAAGCTCGGGACTTGCCACCAATCACACCAATCACAATGCTGTGTCTGTTATCGGGTGCCGAGTGTTGGAGTGTTGATATCATATCAGCACCTGGCATCTTATCGACCACTTGAAAATGGGATTGCTGCTCAAACAAAACGCAAGCGCACACAAATGACAACAACGACAACAACGACAACAACAACAACAGCACTTTTCCAAACATTCATAAATGGAAACATATTTACTCACTTTTCAAAAACAAATCAACAAATCGGTGCTCTTTGTGGTTCAAGTGCCGTTGGCACACCAAGCAGTCCAGGCCCGAAACCAGGAATGGGACTGCTTACTTGGACTGTAGGTGACTGTGGCCGGTGTCAAAGTCAGAATTGTAGCCCTCTCTTCCTCTTCTTTCCCTCTTCCCCTCTCCCTCCCTCACTGTTTACCCCGCGCGTGCGTTCTCTTTTGTCGGCATTTCGACAACAACAGTCACGATTGATTGCCGCACCGATTGACGGTGATTTCTAATTTCCAATTGGTTTTTTTTTGTTTTCCTTTTCCTTTTTTTTTATTTTTGTGAAACAAACACACGCTCATATTATCGGTGCCAAGCCCGGCGCGTGATAAGTGGCCCACGCTTCCCCCTTCCGAGGAGGTTGAGGAATCGTCATCGGAATTGGAATCGGAGTAAGGCAATTATGCGACTAACTAGTTGTCGATACTTAGCATGGCCAGCTGCCTGTGGCATGAACCACGAACTGCGACAACTCCACACATTCCCAGTCGACAGTATCTCCTCAATTTGGCACGACTTCAATGTGACATTATTTGAATTTCAGCCACGTACACTTTAAAAAATTATAAATAATAGCAGAAAAAATACTTGAAATATTCCAGATTATGCAGTTGGTGTTAAAGCCATATTTGAAAGCATCAACAGCCATTAGAAACAAACATAAAGGTCGACAGGTAAAGTTTTCAGCTCAAACAATGGCAAAGTTAAGAGTTCTCCAGAGAGTTGAGTCTCGGCTTGATTGGGTTTAATTGGGAATAAGTACGCCCAACAATATGAAATGAGTACTCATATGTGCGTATGTGTATTCATACGACGCACTCTTCTCTATTCATATACACCACACTCCCATTTGGCCAAAGTAATCAACCTGACCATGCTAAATATGCAGGGTTGTATAAAGTTTAACCATATTCCTTAGAGAATAATTTTTACATTTCGGCAAAATTGTGAATGCGAGAAAATAAATGAAAAAAATATATGAAAATATGATGTGCAGATAAATATGAATAAATTCGAAAGATATTCCCCATATTATAAATAATATTAAAATAAATAAAATGAGCTAATCGAACTGAAAAAAATTGTTTTAAATATTCTAAAATTGTTCCTTAAACCAAACCAAACCAAAGGTCACATCTCCAATTAACGTATGCGGAATGAAATACGAACAAAATTGAACATGTTCTTAATAAGTTCCCATAATTGACAGCGCAAAACAAAACTCACTATAATTAATGGTACTATTTTAGCATGTATAGCATCAAAAATTAGCATTCTAGATAATACACAGTCGCGGTAATGTCTCTGAGCACAGCAGAGCGCCGAAAATTTATTTGCACATATTGGGCAAATAACCCATCTTAGCCGAAAAATTGAATTTTTTATTACTTTTCTGCTATGGGCTTCAAGAAAACTTTTTATTCATAAGATAATTTCGGATGTTCAGAATACTAAAAAAATGGATAGAGCTCCTGGATCCAGAAAATAATGTCCATTATAGCAGTCTTAAGTTAGAGCCAAATAAAGGGCTGAAATTGTGGGTCGCACATATAAATCGATTCGTGCGTTTGCTAAAAAATACAAAGTGAGCGACAAAACGGTAAAAAAAGTATTTAAAAGTCATGGGAGAGATGAAATGTTCAAAAAAAACCGTTCCTTAAGTCACAGAAGTACAGAGAGAGACAATTAAACCTCGGCTGCGTGCGCTTTCTAGAAATTTGTTTTCTGCGAGCTGTTTAAAGATTTGCATAATGGATAATGAGACGTTTTCCACAGTGGAGGGTCATGAGTGGACTCCGAATTATTACTTTAGGCTTCCTTATATTTAAACACCTGAGAATGTAACTCAAATACCATAAACCAAGGTTTTATTGTGGCTGGCCATAAGCGAGCATGGAAACAGCGATCCTGTCTTTTTTAAGGCAGGATTGGCTTTGAATTCGCAAAATTACAAGGACAATTGTCTTCTGGCGCTTAAAAAATTTATTGATAAGTATTATGAGAATGATAATACGGTGTTTTCCCCGACTTAGCGTCTGCTCATTATGCCGAAACCACTCTGAAGGCTCTTGACCACTTGATCACTGAGTTCCTGCCTAAGCTGCAAAACCCCCTCCAAACGTGCCTCAGTTAAAGCCCATGGAAAAGTTTTGGTCAAATATGAAAATTAAAGTTTAGAGTAAGGAATATAAGCCAAAAAACATCGACTGTTTGATATTAAAAATCAAAAGAGAGCTTGCTAAAATGGGTACAAAGGGAATTCAGGAGGCTATGCTCAAGGTACCCACAAATATGAGGAAGGCAGCTCGCTGTGGTCATGAATATTTTTTGTAAAATAGCTTATAGTCTAATTAAAAACATATCAAAAATTGAAGTTAGTCGGACTTGAAATACATTTTTATTTGTATTACAACAGTTGTTCGTATTTTATTCCGCATACGTTAGAAACGTCGAAACGAATTTACACAACAACTTTAAAAATGTACAGACGAAAACAACCAGAAAATTTACAGTACTTCAATTTTAAGATAAAGAAAAATCACAATTTTGCTGGATCAAATATTTACGACTTTTCTAAGATCAAACTGTGATGGTTTCCCTTGAATGAAAATCTAAAAAATTAATTACCGCTTACCATTTTTAAGGTTTACAGAGATTAGGGAAAACATCAAACAAATTTAGTGCATTTAAGATTAATCTTCGATTTTTGCTACTACAAATTTGAATCTGAATTTCAAAAATAAAAGGCCCAAATAATTTCTTAAATTCAATACTACTTTTTCAACTTTGTAACAGAGCAATATTCTTTTTACGAATAGAAAAACCCCCAACACTAAAAATCGAATAGGATATGATGGTATAATTATAGGTACCACATAATTCTCCCCTTGACGTTGTCAGTGTTGTCAGGGGAAATTCATGTTTGCCACCCAGCGAGTTTAGCATTTGAGAATTTCAAAATTAAATTCCATGTCATTCCGTGTAAATCATTTGCAAAATTAAGCGAATCCGTACAGCGGCGACCAAGGCAATTTATCAAAAATAAATCATTTTTAAAGAGCCAAATGCAAGTGCAAGTGCGAATCTGTATCTGTATCTGTATCCGCATCTGTATCTGTTTATGCAGCTGTATCTGTATCTGTATCTGGTGCGGCCTCCGACATGTTGAGCGTCAGTCAAGTACATACCTGTCGCCAGGGCTAGGGAATGACTCTTAAGTTGGCAGTTTCCCGGTGATAAATGGGAGATTAGTTTGCAAATTTTAGAGCCGCGAAGTGCGACACCCAAGTGTCCATGTCAAGTGCCCCCAAACCAGAGAATCGGAGAGTCGAGTGCATATTTATTTATGCGTAACACGGTAATTAGTGATTAAGTTTGTGTACTCTACGCGACGTACGTACTTATAAAAATAAATAAATACAAGTCGCGAGTAGATCTTTTTCTCCGTCTTCGTCTTGGTGTCTATCTTCATTTATTATTAGCCCAAGATGGAAACCCCGGATGCTTCCACAGGTAATTAGTTTGCGCTCTTCCACGAAACTGTCCCAAATTTCCCCCTTAACAGTCTGAATTCCTTTACGAATTAATCTTGGACTTGTCAACGTGACGGAATCATTAAGGTAATTAAATAATATCAGGATTATTTTAAAGATACAATCTAAGCTTTGGACACTTTGAATATTGTTAGGTAATTTCCTTTATTTCTTCTTAAACTCAAATGCCCTTAACATTTTATTGTAGTGTATGTAACTGCAAAAGTTGAACTGCCGGAGGGTAACATCATTATTTCTGTATTAAAATTAATTCAAATCGATTCAAACAAATTAAGTATGGCAACAAGGCTGACATCGTAAACTAATTACGAGCAAGTGCAAATGTTTATACAGTAAAAAGGCATTTTTCCTCGACGTTTCCCCCGGACGTTTCCACGTTTTCCACCGTTGACAACAGTTCAACGTCTGTCGACGCTGTTTAAAAGCAATCATTAATTATGTAGGCCTCCTGCATTTTGGACAAAACCCGACAACAGTCTCGTGGCACGACAATGACGATGACGATGACGCTGACGACATGGACAGAAGGCACTCAATACACTAACATATTTACACTTGCACATAGCATATACATATGTATGTACATATGTATGTGCTTGCATTTTACACTTTGTTCCATGTCCAAATTATTCTTCAGAACTTCTTGCCATACTTGGGATTCAGATGACAAATCGATGACTACAAAACTTACACCAACTACAGACTGCGCTCATGTAGACAATTATGTCTGTATATTCAGAAGAAAGCTTTCCATTTCATTTAAGCTCTTATAGAAACCACACACAGCTTTTCTAATAATAGGAATAAATGAAGTGCATCAAGTTTTGTGATTAGTTACCAAGAGCTAAAACGATTTATCTCCTAAGTTTCTTGCTCTAACGAAATGATTTGCATTGACTGCAGAACTTTCATTTCCTTTGCTTAAAGGAATTGCTTTTCTGGATGATAATTAAATTTTCGTACTATGTTGGGACACTGTGTCCAGTTGTCGTTTAAGAAATCTTTCTCAGTTTGTCTGAATCAAAGTATAGAATCTATCTTTCTATATCTACTATTTATCAAAAATACCAAGCTACAGTGTCCAATAAAATTAATCAGACAGCATTACTTATATTATTATTTATATATTGATCCTTAAGCATACTTATAGAAATAATAATAAATTTTCTATTACAAATATGAATTCTAACATTAATTTCAATATTTTGTAATCAGATTTGGATTTTTTGTATTTAATATAATATAATCGTTAATTTCCTACTACCATTTTCATATGTCCATTGATTTTGTAAATAAATAAAGAGTATTGAAATAAAATTAAATGATTAGCTAGCTAAGAAATAAATTAATAACTTTATACAATATATAGGGTAGTCCATTTAAAGTGGAAGCATTTGTTTTTGAAAAAAAAGTGGGAAAAACATTTTTTTTATTTATTTTTTTATCTCATTCATTAATTTTGGTCCAAGGAGAAATTTTCTAGTTAGTTTTTGAAAATGATATCGCGTAAATGGCCACCATTAGCTTTGGCCGAAAAATGCCCTTTTTTTCGGCATTTTCCATCACTTTTGCCGGTGTATCGGCCGATATGGCTCTTATTTCGCGGCGTATGTTGGCTAGTGTCCTTGGCTTGTTGGTGTATACCTTGGATTTCAAGTAGCCCCATAAAAAAAAGTCTGGCGGCGTCAAATCGGGTGATCTCGGTGGCCAGTCATAATCGCCTTTTTTCGATTTTTTGGTTTTCAAAATCGAGAAGTTATTTTGAATGTAAAGCTGAACAATTTCAGCACGTTCTTTTGGAGTGTACTGTTCCATGGTATAAATTGTCTTGAAATGACGCTTCCAACGCGCTATGTCATTAGTCGATCTGACAGCTCTGTCAAAAGTTATAGGGTTACCCGATGCTTCCACTTTAAATGGCCTACCCTATATTACCCCTAAGTGCGGCATCTTCCTGCACTGCTTGCAAAATTAAACTGCTTGTCTTAAGTGCTATCTTTTGCTGATCATTCGGAACTTGAGCATATTCCCCTAGTGCAAACATTCTAATTTTGAGCAGCATTAATTGCAAATTAGAAAAGAAATAGAAAATATTGAATGGAATCGGTTAAGTCCTCATTTGGTAAATTGAAATGGCAGTTAAATGGTCAACTACAAGCGACATCATTCCAGCCCAACTCAACGCAACTCAAACCCTCTCGTTGGAGTTGAGTTTGCCTATCAGACGGACACGAACACGGATCCATTACGGTATCTGGTGTTGGACAACGCTTAAGTCCGCGATATAAAACGAAACGAACGTCCATAAATTCAATAAATAATTATTGCTGCACTCGCTCTGTGACTCCGTCTCTTTGTCTGTCTGTCTGTCTGTCTGTCTGTGGAGGGGGAGGGTGTTACGATGAACGGTATCTGTTAGTGGGTGCATGTGCCACGAGGCTGTTCTCTGTTCTGTTCTGTTCTGCAGTTAATGTTCCCTCTGCTATATTTTTGCCAGCAATGCATTGAAGCTGCAGCTGGAAGTCAACTGCCCACCGGGCGTATGCACATTTATTAAATGAAATTCGTTAAACGCGTTTGCCTTTCTTGGCCCTGCCCGGCCCGGCTCGGACTGGCCTGGCCTGGTCTGGTCTGCCCTGACCGGCTGGGACAGTTCCAATTTGCCGCACAATGCAAATTGTATTGTAGTCGAGTTATTGTATAATTGGTGCAATGTCAGCCGGACCACCAGGGAGAGAGAGAGGGACGGAAGGGAGCGGCATCCATGGCGAGGGCGCTTGTGTTTGTGTCAATAAATTAAAATGAGAATTGATTCGCTTACGCCCGATTTAAGCAACAACAGGCCATTTTATGGGCAGTAGGCTCCATCCACACCATGTAAACAGTCCCAGCCAGACATGATAGGATGCGAGGAGCAGTTGATAGCAGCTGGAAGGACGGAGAGGGAACAGGAGAAGGGTTAATGGAGCAGAGGGCAAGGAGCAAGTGCATGTGCAGCCGCGTGTGCTCGCATTTCGAAACTATTAACAAACAAATTATATGTTGGACCCGCACTTTAAAATCCAATTTCAGCACGAATTACAAGAAAATTCCATTAAACAATGCATCGCATACAATGCACCATACATCTGCTACGATTCCCCCTCCCTCCCCTCACTTCTGGCCTCACCCATCCTGTTGACCAGATTGAATCTGAACCTGGCCAGACACAGTGTCTCCAGGTTATGTTTTTACTAGCAAACCAAGAGAGAGAGACGCATTAAGATAAGAGAAATCGTCTAACAAAACGCATAATCTACAGCTGAATTAAAAAATCGGTAACACTATTTAAATTTATTTCAAAACACAGTGTGTGAGTTGGCCTAAACCAAAAGAATGGACAGCATAACGGGCTTGCAACCAGATAAGACAGGTTCAAACACTGCGGGTCCAAGTTGTCTGTTAGTTTCTTAACCGCTCTTGACCCTCCTTGGAACGACAAACCTGTAGATGGCCGATGGTAGATGCTAAATGTCAGCGGAATAATAAAATTAGTTGTTTTAACGACAATGAAATTGTCCTAGCATCATCTCTTGTCTCTTGGGTCCCTATCTCTCCCTCTCTCTTCATCTCTCTCTCCATCTGAAATATGTGCGGCAAGAAAATCGATTGGGAGACCAATCAAACGGCATCGTAAATATTATCTTGGCCATCTGCAACTTTGCAGCAGATGAAGCAAAGCACCAAAGTGCTTGTTGTCCCATAAATTTCCCAAAGTGACATTTCTTTGTCATGTTAATTAGACCGCCACAAGTGGATAACGAAATTTGATAGGGCATCTGAGATACCTGCTCTCAACTCAACTCAACTCAGAATCACACACACACACAGATACTTACTAAAGTTAATGTCAACGCTCACGCTCATAAAAAGGTTCATTTCCAATGAAAATACTCCGACGAAAAACAATCTTTTCCTCGCAATTATGTGGATTCAAAATGTGGAAACCTCGTAGACTTTCTGGCGACGACATCGACATCGACATGAGCTTGGATATCTCATTCATTAATATTTATCAATTCTATGGCCATTTACATAACACAACGGACATCACCAAAACCAAAAATCAAAAATCATTTACATTCTTTTACTCCATTGACTATGAGAATGAAAATTTATCCAAGACAATTTTAAGACTTATCTAAAGAATCTCATATACCAAGCAGGAATTTGTATTTGGTTATAAAAATGTCAAATAGTTAGGAGGAATAGGGATCAAAGAAGTTGCGTCATTTAATGGGAGTTTCCATGATTAAGATCTGCCTTAAACTTGTAAAGGAAATAAGTTATGGAAATAAATTAAGTCAACATTAATAAGAAAAAAGGATTACAGTCTTATAGGATACTGGACTTGCAAAAATGTTCTAGATGAAAAGTTGCAAGTGATCTGACAATAAAACAGACTCAGAAGCTCAGGGAAAAATCTCTTCATTAAAGTTTTTTATCAACAATTTACAAAAGTGATTGAATAGATTGACACTCTAACGAATCGCAAAAAATTCTTATCTGACTTTCTCAATTACCAAATAGTTAAGTTTCAACTTTAGCTTAAGTCCCTTTTTATTCAAGTACCAAGTATATATATTTAATTATAGACAACTTTCAGTGAAAGCAATCAATGTTGTCTGTCGCTTCTTCGGAATCGCTTACCCAACAATTTCTAATACCAAAATAAAAAAAAGTGAGACAACTTCTATTGCCTGCATTTGGCTGGCTAATGGCCATAATTATTTTCACTCATCTTATCAACCTGAGTGTCTGAACTCACATTTGTTTCTGTGTTGTCGTGGGGATGTCAAAAGTCAGTTCCGCAAAGTTGGTTGCTTGGTGGCCATCGCATCGCATCGGTCACACATTTTGTAGGCGTTTGACATGACGTTGTAAATGTACATTTGTATGTTTTTAAGTTCCTCGCTTCGCCTAATAACGAATTTCTTCAAAATTTTCTAAGGTAGACCGAGTCAACGGTGCACGTGTGGTCATGATTTATGGATAACAATGTACGTCCATTAGAGAAGAATTCAAGTCGAGGCGTCCGAATTCAAATACGGCCAAAAAGAAAAAATGTCCATGGTCAGCGGTAATTAATGGATCGCTTAATATACTCAAAGACACCTCAAGCACGGTTACTTACTTTTCATCCATTTATAAGTAAAAAAAATACATAATAATTTGTTCACTTAATCAACTAATAATTTTTTGAATAAAAGAATTGAATAAAAGGATTCTTATGAAGGTAAAATTGTGGAGTATTTGCATATAAAATAGTCAATAATTTCTATCTATAGTACGTTTCTTTTTTCTATAAAAATCATTCTACATATTTATTTTTCGTAGTTTAAAAACAACTTAAATTTGATCACAAAAAAAAAACTAAACTTAAAAGCAGGGACTGCGAATAATAGTTATGAGTTTAAAAAAATCAAAGCACAAAGAAGCGTCCCAGAAGAGTGGGAAAAACAGACATATGTTATTTTTGAACGCCAAATTCGAAAACAGGATAAACTTTTATTTTCAATTTTTATAAAAAAATTATTCTTAATTAAATTGAAATTAATTTAAATGATAAAAATCAAAAACAATTATTATTTTTCAATTTTTATATAAAAATAAACCCCAATTCTTATTTCCAATTTTTATTTTAAAAATTGACAAACAACTCTTATTTTTTAATTTTTTGACAAAAAACTTATAAGAGTTACAGTCCCTGCTTAAAAGGGAATACGTGAATTTTGTCAATCAGGCATGCCACATAAATCTCTTTCACTTGAATTTCACGTCAATTTCATTTCTCCGTGCCACAGTCCAATCACCTAAACAATTTTGGGTGAGACGAAATCATCGCTCAATTCACTGGCATCCGATGCCATGAGAATAATGTCACATTTTTTGTCCGAATTTTTGAATTTAGAGTTGTCTAGTAGTTTGTATTGTTTGCCGCGCCAAAAACTTTTAAATTTTTTTAAGCTTTAAAATATCAATTATTATATAAATAAATTGAATTATATAAATTCAATAAGAAATAAAATAAGAATTGTATATTCTGCAATGATAAATTTAAAAAATTTGCTAAACAAACCCTTGGGAAATTTAATCTGAGAAGGGGCCAACCCTAGTAGCCTAGTACGAAAAGGTTGATGAACATGCTTAAAAACCTAAATCACACGAACTTCTGTGGCACGGAGAAATTTTCGAAGTGGAATTGCTTTTTTCTGAAATCACTTTCACTAGTGTTTTTTGTGGCATGCCTGAATATGATTTTTTCGTATCAATTTCAGAAGAGTATGATAAAGTAAAACTATAATATCCAAACTAATTTCTAATTTATATAAATATATTTCATACGATACATAACGCTTAAAGATCTTTAATTGATCAATTTCTCCCAAAGTGAAAATCAAGCAATCCTTGTATAAGAAATGTAGTATAATTATTAATTAAGTTGGTTTAAAGGAAAGGAAGTGATGATATAGTCGAGAGCATAGTCAGCTAATAACTCAAACACAGTTGTTTCAATGCCCGATTGTTGGAATGGGGGAATTAACATATACCCATCACGTATACGCCCCGACGTGCGCAAACTCAAGTCAGAAGAAGACATTCCAACTGCATGAACTGACACTGAGACTGAGTCTGAGTCTGAGACTGAGTTTGAGGATATTAATTGTTATAGTTGCGAGATGTGTCTGCTTGAATTGTTTCTGAGGCTTTGTGCGTTGCAACGAAATTCTAATCTTGTTGAAAACGTATTTGCCTCGTCGTGCCTGGCTCTGTCAAAGGCAGAGGCAAGAGCCAAGAGGAAGAGAGAGAGAGAAGAGGGAGAGGCAGGCACATTTTGGCTACACTGACACAAGGATTTCCGTACATGACAAGCAGCAGCAATAATTTATAGAGGCTGCTGCGTAAGCACAAGCTGCGTGGCTAAGGATGACGATGCTGCCTCTTCTGTGTGCAACGACATGAGGCACATACACACTTACACACTACGCAGGTAGAGTTTGGGGTAGGCCTGACTTGGGTCTTGGGTCTTGAGTCTCCAGTCTCCAGAAACCCCATTCAACGGGTTGCAGCTCCAAGTGACTGTGTTGTCTGTTCTAACGCTATGTATTTGTTCTCGTCTTGTTTCACTTAAATGACACTTTGCATTCTTGTAGCATCTTGAAACTTGGGCCTCCATTGCCTGTGGCATCCACATCCACATTCATCCCCTTGTCTGTCCCTGAAGTGAGTGGAGCATGAGCATACAAACAAACAGGACTTACCCCGAAACGCATCTTCAGGAATTTCCCTTTAATTATTTTTCGAGCAAATTTGTGTTCATTGGTATGTTATAATTGAGTGTGAATCGTCTCGATGAATATGAAAATTTGTGAAAATTTAATAAAACTTTTGTGCACTCCCCGAACATCAGTGACTAATTGTTTTAATAGGCACAAGTATTTAAGCAATTTGCAGATAAAATATATTCAACACAGCAAGACATTTTTGAGCCTAAACATCCTGGACACAAGCCTGACCCTTGATATGTAAAAGGTTTATAGATATTAATGGCACATATGGAAGTTTTGCCTATTGAAGGATAAGGTATGAAATTTGAACATTTAAGGCGGAGAAATGGACGAAAAACTGTTGCTGACAATTTGTTTGTGCTTTATGCGATGAGACCTCAAATTAAACTACAAAAATCAATGGACACATAAAAAATGGAATTTTTAATTTTGTCATTACTTTTACTATTTGGTCATTTGGTAAACTAAGATCTTATTAATAATATAAATTCTCAAAATGGTATGAACATAAATAAAAAAAACACTTTTGGCTTTCTTTTGTTAAACTTTATATTTAATGAATAAGTTACTTAATTGCGAATTAAATTGGATTAAGATTTGGTTAATTATTTTAACTCCCCTGTGTGGTTAAATGGTTATTCACAATTGCTTATCGAAAGTTCAATTTATATTCGAGTCTTCACCCCTGTGCAGAAAATGAATGGTTCGCAGTTGTTTGACAAAAGTTTAATGCAAGTTCAATTGATCCCAATTAAATTTTTTATGCTCAACATAGAAATATATCGTCACATAATAAATTCGCCCATAGGTGGTAAATGTGTTGTATCTCACAGTTGTTTAACGAAACTTTAATTGTTGAAAATTAATCTGAAATTCATTTTCCAAACTCTACATGAATTGATGGTTTATAATTACTATACAGGTTTTTGAAAATCGAATCTGATTTGAAGAAAACTCACAATTGCAAATAAAATAAATATTTAAAATAATTAAATGAGTGATAGATGGAGAGAGAGAAAGAAAACAGTAGAATTTCTCATAGTTCCTCCCCTTAGAATACTAATGTAATAAAGTCCAATCATGACAATCATAAATTATATGCATTTTCACATGATGTTGAAGGATTGCCCACACACGATCGCGAACTGGTTTCCATACTCTTCTACTCGTATAATCGAATTGTACGAGTGGATAGAGAGAGAGAGAGAGAGAGGTAGGAGAGTATTTAGAGAACGAGTCGTATGCAGCTGGGAAGTTAATGCGACAAGTTTCCAAATGGGTAACAATTTTCAAAGTGATTAATTCGCCTTCTGGCTGCCAACGAGATTTTCGAGCATTGGATTGATTTATTGCTGCGAGACGTTAAGTGGATGCAAGATAAGTTAACTGTCGTATATATGTATATCCTCGCTGCTGGTGACCAAAACCAACCGATCACAAACCACAACAATACCGAGTACCATTCGAGATTCAAGATTCAAGACTCTTGACTCTCGACTGCAGTTGCAACACCAACAACAGCAACAACAACGACAAGGGCAACTCTTGTGGCATGAAACGGCGCTGGAAAGTCAACTTCTATGGTTTATGGCCCATAAATGAGATCGCTACACAAAAGCAGTGAAGGATCTTTACTTGGCCAGTTAAGCAGTTGGCAGTTGGCAGTTGACCAGGCCAACTGATGATGACGATGGCATGTGATGCGATTAATTTACCCGGCTTACTGATTGGCCGCATTTGTAATGGGAAAATTTTATGCTCACTGCAAGAGTCGTTTAGCATTGTTAAACAACTCGTAAAGCCAAATAGCGCCAACTGCAATATGGGAACTATGTATATTTGTATTATGGGAACGGAACTAAGTAATCCCCCCCGTTGCTCAGCTCAGCTCAGCTCGGCTCAGCTCCAAACAGAGAGAGGATTAAAGTCGGAAAACATTTATGAAATTTGTTACTACTTAAAGCCAAACTCCACATGAATTTGATGAGCATGTTTAAGCTTATGTAAAAGTGTGTCAAACTAAAAACTAAATTAATCACTTCAGCCCTGAGATACTAGAGAAATTGCACCTGTTTGTCAGAAAGTGTGTCATGTCAATCGAATCTCAATTTCCATGTGCTTATGGAGAATTTTTCTCATTAGTCAAAACATTAGTATACTTAAAATTATATACTTATAAATTAAATTATATAAAATATTTTAAGTTTTATAAAAATCTTTCTTTAAATAGATCTTGACCCCAAAATAGATCCACTTGCAATTCGAATTTTCTAAAAACCCGTCTAATCACACGCTAAAAGTGAATTTTAGTCTCGTAGCTCTTACCGTTTTAGCTCCACAATGAATAGTCAGTCATTCAGTCAGGATAACAAGTTTTAAATATATAGCTTATTCTAATTTTGTTCACTGCTTCTAATTTAAAGCAGTTAAAGTACGCTCAATTGCGCAGGATCAACGTCATCTTCATCGTCATCGACTAATTCGACTAGAGCTCATCGAAACTGAAACTGAAGCTGCCTCCAGCGCGCTGTCAATATCAATTGAATTGACAATTTGTTGCATAATCGAGGAACTGCTGAATGTTAATTTATCAAACGCCGATAGTCGTTACAAATTGTTTTCCCCCCGCAAAACAACAACCCCCCTTCTCTCACACACACATACGCGCTCACACTCACACTCAGACAGTCAGAGACTTTGCCTCGTAGTTGCGACTTTGACAGAAACGTTAACGTTTTCGCTGTCGCGTAATTTGTCTGTTGATGTGGGCCCAAACCTGGTCGCAGTCTCTACTTAAGCTTTAAGCATTTTCTTTATTTATTCCTTGCATTTAAAACTTCTACGAATTTCTTTTAAGTTGTGAAAAAGATATATTGAAAAGAACCCTTTTCAATTTACTTATGGAAAATTATGGGAAAATTTTAACTTTAATGGCAATCAGGTCCTTTTTGTCCACATTAATTATAACTATTTTAATAAAATATTTTCCTGCAGTTTTTCACGCCTTTATTTCATTTACAAGCCTCTGTTTTCTGTTTTCAGTTGCCACAGCTGACAATCCAGAACAAGTACATGCTTGCCATGAATTATAATATGTAATTTATGTTAATTTCCATTTGTGTGCAGAAAGAAATAACAAGGTATTGTTGAAAAGGTAATTAGCGCTGATTTAAATAAAAAAAGAACTATTGGATGCCTCACACCTCGCTTTAAAGCACAAAACGAGCTATTCACATTCAAAAATTTAAATGGGAAATTAACGTGAAAATGGTTTTTGGTTGTTAACCAATTAAATAATACTACCGTTGTTATTACTCGTTTAATACCTTGTAGCCATAAAAGCGACTAAAGATCTATGAATAAGACATCTGTGTTCCGAAAGGTAGTAAATCCATTTTTCGAATTTAGAGACTGTAACTTTTAAAAACATAAAATTTTTCATTCATCTGTAAATTTGTCTTACCCGTTTCTTAAAATATAATTGCCAAACATTCATTATAATAAATATTAACTTCAAAATGTTTGAGTTGGCCTGATATTATTTTATTGAATTATATATAATTCGTTCTGATTGATATTTCATTCATTTCTTAACATTTTTTGATTAGCTTAGTTTACTTTTGAGAGCTCGGCCAGGGCTTTATTTTAAAATTTCTTCATTTATAGATTAGACTCGATTTGAAGACATGTATTTCTGTCTCTTTGAAGAGGTCTCTACAAATTTTTTACATGTTACCGCCAATCTTCCGCACAGTGAATATTAAAACTTCTTTTACTTTCCAACGTGGCATTCAAAAATGTTTTTTTTTAAATTACCTGTGTTACCTGAAAAATGAACTCAAAATAAGAAAAACAAACTGTTTGTGCTTGTTTTAGGATTACAAAGATTTATTTTTTATTGAACGAATTTAAATAAGTTTTATAGTATGCATTTATAGAGACAATGTGTTTATTTTTTGAATTCTGTTAAACAATGTAAAATTTATCACAGTTTATAATCTTAACTCTAGCTTTAAATGTGCCTGTTACAAAAGAAGCTGTCTTAATGAATACTTCTAATGTCTAAATTATTAAGACAATACACGGCATTTATTAAGTAAAGTTATTAAGTAAGTTATTATTATTATTATTAAATTATGGTACATGCAGACCAATGTGGTATGCATTAAGAATTTGATATTACACAATCCATTACGTTGTTGCACGAGCCCAGAAAATGGTAATCTGTATTCAGAAATAAATTAATAGATCATAAAGGAAAGTAAAATTTCAATTGTATCTTACCTAAACTGTCATATGTACAGACATATCGCTAGTACATAGTATATAAGGTCTTTGCCCAAACTGTGGCGATTTACACGGGCGTCAAGCTTTTGGAATTACAAGAGAAAAATGCAAATGTTTAAAAAAGTTATGGGAATCATTTTTATCAAGGCTGCAAGCCGAACTTTGCAGGATCACAAAATATTTAGAGCCTACATTATCATTTTAGTTTAAATAAATTATAATCATTAGAATGTTTTTAAAGTTTAAAAATGCATTAAAAATGCAAAGCATAAACAAAATAATAACGTCGAATTCTATAATATCGAGAAATCGAATCTATAAAATTAAAATTAAAAAAATTAAAAAATTTATAGAAAATTACCAATTTATAATTTAAAAAATTAAGAAAAATTTGAAATATTGAAGAAAATGAAATAATATCAAGATCTCAGGTTACAATCTTTAAGAAGTTCTATGTAATAAATTATAAGAAAATTAAGAAAAATAGAAAACAAGTAAGAACAATATCGAACCGAATTTTCTAAGATATTTTTTAGGCTTGCAGCTTTGATGTGTATAAAGTTTACCTCTTGAAGAGCGGCTTGAAGAGGTTCTCATTGCGCTGCAGGTGCGGCGAGGAGGAGCTGCTGCTGCTGGAGCTGCTGAAATCATCGCGATTCATGCTCGTCGCCGTTGGATAGTCGAATTCGCTGAGGCGAGTGGAGAAGTTCATGGGATAGTTGCAGCCGGGGGGATTGCCCGGGTAGGTGGCTGGATTACTGCTGCGACAGGTAGCGGTCGTAGGGATTTGCGAAGCGGTAGGCAGCAGACTCAAAGCCCCGTTCAAGACCTTCATATTCGGCGGAGTTTGGGGTGGAGTATCGGGTTGGGCTTCGGGAAACCCCATCCCCATCGCCATCGCCCGCTGTTGACTCGCTGTTGACTGAGACAGCTGTGATTGCTGTGAGCGCATGGCCGGGAATTGTTGTTGGACCTGCTGCTGCTGCTGTTGTTGTTGTTGGCCCAATGAATTTGGGTTTAGCGCCGTAATAGCCATGGTAGGGCTGCTGTTGCTGTTGTTGTTGTTGCTGCTGCTGCCGTAGATTCCACTGCTCGGACTCGTAGTATGGAGCTGTTGTGTCGTAGCCCCTAGAAAACCCCCGTAGGCCGTGGTATGCGCCCTCACATAGGGTGCTCCGTTGAAGGGCTGTTGCTCCTGTCCCTGCTGTGACTGCGGATGCATCCCCAGGCTGCCCTCTTGGGACTGGGGATGCAGATGTGCCCGCTGCACCTGCTGCTGCTGCTGATGTTGCATAGACTGCTGCTGCTGCTGTGACATCAACTGGCTTTGGCCCATACACGCCACCGTGGGGGGCGGAGTCTTGCAGGCAACTGTGTCGGCCAAGCTCCAGATTTTGGGCTTCGTAGCTGGAATCGGCACACCACAGTCCCGGCCTAGCTGGTTTTTTGGATCGCCGTGTTCGCTGTGCTTGCCCTGGGAGGCCATGCCCAGGCCACTGTCGCCGGCATGAAAGGCGGCCGGGAGTACAGCCTGTTGCGGTTGATAATATGCGGGATGTTGATGATGATGCGGATGATGGGGATGGTGATAGGGATGGTAGGCAGCGGGATGAGCAGCGCCAGCACCGCTGTGATAGCCACCACCCGATGGATAACCGAAGCCAGCACGCAATATGTTCGATTGACCCACATTCTTTTGGTCCTCGTCGATGAGTTCCTCCTCATCCTTGGCCACATCTGTATACAAATATACACATCTATATCTATAAACCAAAAAGGGAGAACACTCTTTACCTTTGGCCAGGCTGCCATCCTTGCTCGACTCCAGGTCCTCCTTGTCCTTCTCATCATCGGACACGAGAGCATCGTCGTCGTCGTCTGTGCGATTCTTTGGCTCCCAGGTCATTTTATTCTCCTTCTTGAGTCGCCGTCGCGCATTCGCGAACCAGGTGGAGACCTGGGTTAGCGTCATCTTGGTGATTATCGCCAGCATGATCTTCTCACCTTTGGTGGGATACGGATTTTTCTTGTGCTCATTCAGCCACGCCTTCAACGTGGCCGTCGATTCACGCGTTGCATTCTTCCGCCTGGCCGCCAAATCGTAGCTGGCTCCATAGCTGCAACATTAGTAAAAGAATTTAAAAGCGAATATTAGTCATGGTCTCTGGCAGCAACGGGAACAACATGAAAATTCATTAAAAATGCGAACCAGTTTCAAAGCGCCACCTACCGCCCACCGCCTAAAGTTGCCACACCCACTCCCAGTGTAGTACAACGTCAAAATATTGTAAAACATAGTTGTGAAACAGCGCAACAACAACAACAACAAGAACAACAATAACGAGGACAACATGGTCACTTTTTTGGGTGTGGTTTGTGGAAGATGGGGAATCCCCAGCGGATGCAGGCGTTATTGCGTTTGCATTTTTATCCCTAATCCCTACCCTCTCCTCCCTTGGTCTACTCCAAAGTTCTACTAGCTAAATTAAGCCCCAACCCCTTGCATATGTATATATGTATCCCATATCCTGTTGCAACTCATCTGTGTACCAACAGCTCTCGTCGCACATTTCACTTTTCCTGCTTTTCCTAGTTCCCATCTTTGTTGTTTGCGCTTTTTTCCCTTCGACATCCTTTTCTCTTTTTTCTCTGCCCCTTCTCGCCCTTTTCTCTGGCTTCGTTCCTTTTTTTTTATTTTTCATGGGATTTTTATGGTGCCGCAGAATCAACAGTTTGTGCGGTGAATTTTACAACAAGATAAAGAGAAGAAAACTCTGACGCCAGCCTCCGGATTTTTGCACTCGTTGCTGTTGCTGTTGCTCTTCCTCTTCCTGCTGTTGTTGTCCTGCCCCATTTGTTTATGCGAGAATTGCGCTCTCTCCCCTTTCCACTCTTTCTCTCCAAAATGACGCCTGATTTTTATGCAGCGTTGAAGTTGATGTTTGAGTTTTTGCCATTATTGTCTGGCACAAGGACGTTGTGAATCCACAAAACTTCATTTTATCCCCGTTCTCTACTTTTATTCTGTACAAGGATAGGCACTAGCTTCAGACTTCAGCAATACTTCGATTAAAGTTATCGATTGGTAGAACTTTGCTAAGTAGAAACTCTTCACTCCCCACTCTCCATTTATCATTTATTAAAGTTTTCTTCAATTTTCTTTTAGTAGTAGAAAGTAGAACACTTTTATCTTTATCCTTTACGTTAAATGGGAATATGACTATGTTTAAATACAGAGGATACTTTTTTCAAAAATAGCTCTTCAGAACATAAAATGTATGTATATATTATTGCTCAGAGCGATAGATGATAGGTGATATAGTCTTAGTCATCAGTTTCTAATTCAACTGATCTCCTAATTATAATGATATGTGGATAAAAGTTTATTTAGTTTATTTCTCGAGGAAAAAGTCAAATCAGAGATAATAAGTTATTAATAATAACATATAGAATATTTGTTCAAAGATCACCTCCAATAAATTTTTCTATGAAAGAACTACATATATTTTGTGGAAAAAAAAAGTTAAAAAAGAAAAATATTTTTTAAAAAAATATTTTGATGTGGCTAGTTAAAGGTTAATTTTTTAATGTTTAACTAAGGTCTCAAAAAAAAAGATATTTATATTGACATAGGAATTGAATAAATTAATGACAAATTTTATATCTATAAGATACAATTTAATTGCTCTATGAAAAATTGGTATTTTTTTTAGCTACATAAAACGAATTTAGATTAAAATTATATATATCTGCTTATTGCTCCTATGAACAAGCATATTTATGTAAATATATTTTTTGTCGTTTCTTGCTGATATTTTTACTAATAATCCTCTACTTACGCAGAGCTCTAATACCTTTTTACTTAAGGGTTTTCATAAGAAGAAGTAGCTGCTAAGTATCAACTTCCATATACATTTATTGTTAATTTTCTGCAAGTGCAATTAAAATTCGTCATGCAAAAAGTTTGCAACTTTTCTTCTTTTAGCTGTTGTTGCTTTGTTTCGTGTGTTTTTCCTTTTTTTGGTTGCATCGGCAATTTGCTTAAGCATCTCATGAAGGTAAAAACAAATGTTATGATTCCAGTAATTTGGTGCACGTAACTGGCAACTGCGAAGAGTTGAGGCGATAAGGCATAATACGAGTTAAGGCCCCGCCATATGATTATCGTGCGGCGGGTGGCAAGTTGACCGGAACCACAGTGGCAATGTGGTTGGTTGGTCTGTCCGTCGGTTGGTCGTTCGGTCGGTTGGTCGATTTGTGGATGCAACCTCAGCATGTGTTTAGTGCGCTTTTGTTCTCTAATGTTTTACAATTTGACGAGTACAACATTTCATTTGCAGCTAATTGCCACGCATTCTATTTTTGCATGTCTGTATGTAAATATATGTACATGCAGCTACATATGTATGTGTGCGCTTGTGGCCCATAATCTTGTTAACAAATCGAATTCTTGTTCACACAAAAACAACAATAACGACAGAAGCAATTGCAACGGAAACCGAACTACAACCGATTTTAAGTTTTAGAATCAAGTTTATATAGTTGTAAATATACATAAGCATATGTACAGTGCATGTTTGTATAAAAATAAATATAGCATATGAGCGAACATGCAACTTGGTTTTAGCCAACAATTATAATTACACACTGTTGTTGTTATTATTGCTGTTGCTGTTGCTGTTGTTATTGCTGTTGTTATTATCTGTGAGTAGCAATTTACAGCGCTGAACACATTTTAAACAAATAATGCCAGGCACGCCAAAATGACATTGGCTCCAGTTGAGCGGTGAGCAGGCATGAACATCATGCCAGACACAATTGTCAACTGTCCGTCCACCTTATGTAGCCCCTCTCCCCCTCATACACCTGACCATTCCATTACCATCCATTGCAAATTCACACCCCACCCACATACACTCTCTCTCTCTCCCTCTTTTATATTTAAAGTGCTACCGTCATCATTTCAGCCCATCAGTGTTGATCTGTGTTGCGAAAATTTCTAGTGATATCTAGCTAATTTGATTCTAAACAATGCTTTTTAAATAATACTTAAAATCAGGGACTGCTAATAATAGTTATGAGTTTAAAAAAATCAAAGCACAAAAAAGCGTCCTAGAAGAGTGGGAAAAAAGACATACATATGTTATTTTTATAGCCAAATTCGAAAAGAAGATAAACTTTTATTTTCAATTTTTATAAGAAAAATTTTTTTAAATAAAAATTAAACCCAAACTCTTATTTCCAATTTTTATTATAAAAATTGACACATAACTCTTGTTTGTCAATTTTTATTATATAAATTTAAAATAAAAATCAAATCGAAATATCTTTTGAGCCAAAGTAGCCACATCATATATAAACCTATAAAAAAAAATTCCAATTTTACATTAGATATTACTTTATAATATGTCTTATTTTGACTTATTCATCATTGTCAAAAAATTAATATATGACGGATAAATTGTAAAGCTACAACTTTTAAATCAGTAGCTTTACTTGTCAGAAAAGACTTTCATTTTTTCAATTAGACAATTTATAAGAGTTTTAATTTATAAGAGTTTCCGCCTCTTTTCTTAGTTATTCGTAGTCTTTTTACAATAGACAAATTGGATATTGATGGAAGACAATTTTATTTCCCTAATATATTCTGCATTAAAGTATACAAATGCCGCAATTATGATTTTGATTGTCCGTAATATGTTTCCAAAAGAGAACCTATTAATAATTTTTTAGAATATTGAAAGTATTTAAAAGTTTAAAAAACAGTCAATAATTTCTTAGAATAACCAAATTTCGAATAGCATTTCATCAAATTCTCTAACTTTTGCAATTACAAAATAGCCAAGTCTGGCTATAAAATTGTTAAATTAACAACACTGCTGCGCCCGCTCTCTTTCTCTCTCCCCGCACTCTCTTTGTTACTCGCCAATCTGTAGCAATGAACAAAAACAAAGCGCAACCGTTCTTCTTTTAAATGTCTGTCAACGTGTGTCGCTCTCTCGCTCAATATGGCGGCCAACATGGCGTTCATTTACTCACACCTTGCATCGCCCTACTTCATTCACTCCCATTTACTACTAGCTCTGTTGCAGTCCCTGTCCCAGTCTTACTCCCAGTTCCAGTCTCACTCCCAGTCTCGGACCCAGTTGCAGTTGCAGTTGCATTTGAAGCTCGATTTCATGGGCTTTCTGCACGCAAACTCAACCGTCCCCATCCATGCTAAAAACATCATCCATCGTCCAACGGGGAAGCCGCAGCCGTCGCGACGGCAGTTGCAGTTGCAGTTGCATGTCCGATGACTGTCCGTCTGTCCGTCCGCTTCTCGTCTCGTCTCGTATCCGTGTCAATTCTCCTGCTTCTACTGCTGCTGAGTGCCAATGTCTGCATGTGTGGACTGTATGTGGATTTTGTTGTGTGTGTGTACGCAAACTGAATAAATATGTGTATATTCAATACATATGTAAACATTTAAGTACACATATTAAAAAACATACATGTATGTAAGAGGGTCGACTTAACAGTTATTGTTCTAAGTTGGAAAACGCAACATTTTAAAATGGTTATAATTTTTACTTTTTAGCACAAACTTCTATTATAGTAATTTACTTATTTTAGCAATAAAAGTCAATTCGCAGAATAATTTTACGCGAAATAAACTAGCGCTAAATCCGCTGGCGTCCGATGCTGCCACCTAGTCCGATTTAGATTTTCGAAGTCAGGGGCAGCGATGCCACATTTTTTAGTCAGAATTCGAAGTAAGGTATTTCAAATTTATATATGAAACCACTTCTGCTTTCTTTAAATTAAGCCTTCAAAAAATAGCTCTGTTGAGGTAAATCAAGTTTTACCGAAAAAACCTTTAACTTATTGTGAAAACATTTGTCACGAAGAGTTGCCAGACTAATGGCAGACAGTCGATAGAGTTGTCGAGTAACTTTTATTTTGTCGCGCCAATTGCTTTTAAATTTTTTGTAGCTAAACAAAGTCAATTATTATATAAATGAAGTAATATTAAAAAAGAAAAAAATTAGAAACCTAGTTCGAAAAGGTTGTTGAAATTGCTAAAAAACATTAAATCATTCGAAGTTCTGTGGCACCTTGGAAATTTCCGTGCGGAATTGCTTTCTGCGGAATTCTATTTCGCTTGCAATTTCTGTGGCATCCCTGATAATTTCATTTTAAATGTGTCGTTTTCTTACCAAGGCCAATGACTTATCAGACTTCCCTCGCATGTGCTTGTGTGTGTATATTTTAAATGCATTTGGGCAGAGCGCACTGTGGCGTGCAATTAACTGCGATTATTTTCGCCGCAATCATAAATAAATAATTTCGCGCGCTCGAGCAATTTTCACAATTCAAATATTATTATCGCCTATCTCTGCCCCATTCCCATTCGCAGTTCCAGTCGCAGTTCCATTCCCTGTCCCTGTCCCTGTCCTTTGTGACCACAGTTACAGTGGACTCTGGCGACGTCAACCCCGTGGCAATTAAATTCAAATCAATTTTAGGTACTCGCAAATATTTTGCAATTAATTATGGGCGCACAATTGCTTTTGATTTGCCGACCTTCTCCATTGCAATTATTTGTCAATCAGACAACAGACATTTCACTTTAATGTGCGACAACTAATTAAATTTAAATAATTATACAAATATTCCCAAAGTGCAGAACTTACCCATAAGCCGACATGGGATCGTAAGAATAATATCCCGTTGTGGGCTGCAAACCGGCGGAGGTCCAGGCTCCCATTTCCGTGCCCCCAGCCGAGTCCTTCAAGCCATAAGGATTGCTCTGAAATGAGTGAAACAGAAAGCAAACAAATCAATTTCAAGTAAGTTCGTGGAATTGAATCTTCAGTCAAAGTTTATGCGGAATAAAATCGTAAATAAAGTCGTAAATTACAAAATACAATCCATTTTTTAGTTGGGCCTAGACTAAGCGCTAAACAAAATGATATTTTCCCACAGTTGACGATTTTGTTAACATGGAATTTATAATTTGGCAACATATTTCGCCATGAAACAAGCAAATGCTGACGCAGACCATATTTTACAGTCCGCACAGAATGATGTGTATCCAAAAACATAATTTAGTCCAACAACATTTCAAAAATCACACGCAAATACCAAAAGACAAAAATCAAATAAATAAATAAGCTGGAGGAATCACCGATTATTGTTTTGTATGGATTCTGGTTATGGGTCGACACTCTTAATTTTATTCGAATATCGAACGGATGGCCGCCGTCTGACCTTAGTTTGAAATACAAAAATAAAAAGAAGACAGGCGGATTTATGAGCGACAACTATTGGCCAGATCAGATCGACGGGGGTCGGTGGGGTCTGTGGGGAGTCTAGCGCCCAAATCTGGTTGGTCCAGCTAAACTTTTGTGTGAGCCATTGATTTATGAAATGGCATTAACATTTTTAATTGCTTAACATCATGTATGCCATTGTTTATTAATTTTTTAACTCTTGCCTTTAACTTTTGCCTTTTCGCCGCTGGCGAGTGACAAATATATTTATCAAACAGAGCAAAGGGAAACAGGTATCGGTTATGATATCGCCCAATTTTATCTACATGCTCGCATTTCAAATCATATCAAAGGCAGCCCCGACTGATTTACGAGATTGGACCAGGTGCAATCGAGCAATCGAGCAACCGAGCGAAATGTCAGGGTATCTCGAACTTTAACACCCGACTCCCAGAGGAGAATTGGGTCGCACCCACTGTAGACGACATGCCCCAAAATTACATCTTATCAGGGGTGGCCAATGATATTTTCTTAATTAAAAGAAACGTCGGATAAAAGGGAGAACAGTGAACAGTGTTCAGGTGCAGCTAAAAAGAGACCGCAGATAGGCGGAACGAGACGAGAAACAACAAAAGATTCACTTTGAATTTCCTGTTCTTGTTAATAACAATTAAACACGACACATTGGTGGCTGCTGTTGTTGTCTTTGCCAACCTCAAATATTCCCATTTCTCAGACATTTGCCCAGTTCTTCTTTTCTCTTTATTTATTTTGGTATATTTTTCTTAAAAATTCCAAAAACTTCATCATAAAGTAATCATTATAATTTCTGTCTAACAGTTGTCACTGTTCTTATAAATTAAAATACCGTCAACACAAGTGTATTCAATCTTCGACAATCCGTCTAGACTTTAAATCTGTTGTACTCCAATAAAAATTAATCAATAAGGTAATAAAAATAATATCTGCTTTCGAAATATTCACGATCAAAGCGATTTTAATGCACATTAAGTAAATTATTGTTATACATTCTATTTTTTATACGTTTAATCAGATCTGAGTTGAATTAAAATCACATTCTGACAGTGAAAGACAGCTCTGTATGATAAACACATTTAGTTGTTTGATTTTTATTTCAAGTATTCAACCTTGTTTATAATGTGTGAATCATGCCAAATAAATCATTTCACACTAATGATTTAAATAATTAAATTAAAATTCCTTATTTATTTTCAAGGTATTTTAATGTCTAGACAGCTTAGTTAAATTAAATGTTGTTGAAGTTATTTAATAAACAAGAATAAAAAGATTAAAGCTAATATAAAAGTTAATTTTACTCAGTTTTGTAAACAAATTAAAAGTTGAAAAAAAATTGCTATATTCTCCATTTATTTTTCACCCAAGAGCTTTGAAAATTTCTTGAGACCTTTCAAAATCAATTACCTCAAATTCTAAACCAACAATTTAATTTAACTTATGATTTTTAAAGTCTGAATATTTTTGGCCTTTCTTTTTTAGCATTTCGAAATATTTTTCAAAGTGAGTTTTGCTAATTTTAATCAGAGATACTCCAATAAATTAAATTGACTATAAAAATAATTTATTGAAAATATACTATCGACACTGACTAACATAAGTAAGCGTACAGTAAATAATATTATTGAGAGACACATAGACTAACAGATTGGCCAATTAATTGGATGCTTGTAGTTCACTTTCAAATAGGGTAAATATTTGGTTGTATCTTGTCGCTGTTGTTTCTGCTACCTTCAACTGCTTGCACTGCTTGCCCTGCTGCCCTCCGTTGCCCTCCTGCTCTGCCCACTCTTTCTCCTTTCATCGAGCTGGAGTTGAGTTGAGTTGGAGTATGGACAAGCAGCTAGTATGTCATTGAAAACTGTGTGCATGTTGGCCGTGTACATTTCTGTGGTCACTTAGAAAATACAAAGGGCACACACACATAAGTATATGTGAGTGTGTGAGTGTGTGTTTGTATGCGGATACGAATAAGATACATACGCGTACATAAGCATAAGCTCGATTAGCCTGCACACACAGATACACAGATACATAGATACTCAGATACAGATACAAATACAGAGACATGGCGAATACGAAGCTTCATCTGGGAGTGTAATTGAGGCCATGGGCCAATATGTTTTGTTTCCAATGATTTTGCCTTTCGTTGCTCAAAGTATCGAATATCAACAGAGAGAAACAGAGGAGAGTTGGTAGGAAGAGGGAAAGAGAGCGAGAGGCAGCGACTAAATGAGGTTTGACTGAGCTTCAGTCAGCCATAATGATAATTCGATTTACTCCAATACATTGACAAGCTCTTGCTCTGCACACTCCCCACCTGTCCCCATCTTAACCCACCTTCATGCTCACATTCTTCTACAATGTCTATGTCTTCTCTTTGTTGTTTGTTGTTTGTTGTTTGTTGTTTGTTGCTTGTTGCTGACTACACAATTAAAGTCATATGTGGAGATAATCCATTTAGCCGTCTTGGCTTTCACTTACCAACGGCGAGTAGAAGGCGGAGCTGTCTACGCCAATGCTCTGATAGGGATTCTGATCCGTCGATGGATATGGCGAGCCATAGACCCCGACACTGGCCGCCGGCAGCCGCGAGTAGCTCGAGAGGGCGAGACGGGCCGTATCGTATTGGCAGGAGCAGACTGTCTGGCCCGACACTGGATCCGTCATAATGGGTCGACCGTTTTCGCAGCAGGAGCTGCCCGTCGTAGGCGTCGTGCCCACGGCGCTGCTGTCCAGGGAGCCACCAGCTCCACCGGGAATCGCATCTGCAGCGGGAACCGAGCCCGTGGCCGCATTGGAATTCTGCGAAAGCGCGTCGGGACTTAACGCGCCCGTCGAGGCGTCGCCCGCACCACCGACAGCCGGGACAGCGGTGCTGGAGCCCGCAGGCGTCTGGCAGTCGGCACCACCCGTGGGGCTCAACGCCGGCACGTTTGTCATCACCAATGAAGACGCGTTCACGTCCTCAGGTGTCTGCGTCGCATTCGGCGGCAGCAGCTGCAAAAAGAACAGAAAAAACAAAAAGATTCACATAAGATTCAGTTGAGTTCAACATTATCTTTACATCATTTAATCTTAAGTAAGCCATTCAGAAGCCCATTCAAGCTGCCAATGACTTTGTTTAATGTGGAAAATTTGTCACCCTCGAGAACTTACCAAAATACTGATAAGCTAATTAAACATAAGAAATATAAAGATACACAACTGAGTAAGAATTTTGTTGTTTATCTATCGGCCTTTTGGTTTACATAATTAATTAATGTTTATCAACAAGACGATTTTAATTTAATTTTAAATTTCCAAAACACACACAAAATGGAAATTTCATCGTGATAAGCTCAACACACTCGCTCTCCAAAGCACTTCAAACGAGATCTCAAAATGTTGATAACTTTAACAACTAACTTAACAATCGATATATTATTTTGAAGACGACTATTTTCGATTCACCTTTGTTCAAAAACTACATAAACTTTAACTTTAAGCTGATATTACTAGTATTTCTTAGATAAGATTTTAAAACTAAATAGTACACAACTTTTATTAAGCGTATAAATTTCAGAATATTAGGAAAATAACTAATAATATACAAATAAAAATTTGCTGTTCACTTTATAATATTTTATTTCCAGTCTGACTTACCATTATATTAATATAGCTATTAAACTGTGTAAAATTTATCTTTTTATCTCCCTAAAGCTTACATCAATACAAATTCTGTTAAATTAAATCTTTTTTTCTTTACAAATTATTAGAAATGAAATCTAAATTGGTTTTAACACGAAACTGGAATATCATAAACTCAATAAAGGTTATCCATCAGTTTTCCTGAATTTTCCTCTGTTATGTAAGCAGGAATCCAAGCAGTAGGAATTAATAAGTGTTCTTGGAATACAGCTTATGAGTTTACGAGCTTACGGCAACTGGCGCTATGTGAATGAACCTGATCCATCGTCAAAGTTCATAAATATTAATACGAGTCCGATGATCGTCGTCGTTTATAGAAGCATCCACATCTTGGTCGGAAACGTGGCCATTACTCCTCCTCTCAGTCAGGCAAAGAGTAGTAGCAAATTTAATTTAAGCAAGTAAGTGGAGTGTACTTGTGTGTACTTGACGAAAAGATACCCTGTAGTTAGTCTTTTCTTAATGATAGAATATATATACCATATTTTAAGAAGTGCATTTCGAAAGGGAGTATCTATAATTTAACATTATTACAATACTTATTATCTTACTTATATATTAAGATACTTGCATATCAAATTTCATATTGCTAGCTCTTATAAACTCTGAGATTGTCGCATTAATTCAATGAATGTCGCATTAATTCAATAGATAATAATAATCGCAAATTGTGTTTACTCTTTGGAAGGGAAGGAATAAAGATATTTTAAGTCTAGCATTATTACATAATGTATACTATATTTAGCTACCTACATACAAAATTTAATATTGCTAGCTCTTATAAACTCTAAGATTGTCGCATTAATTCAATGGATGATTATAATCGTAAATTGTGTTTACTCTTTGGCTTACAAGTCTATCATACCCCACTTGATGTTGGCTAGGGAGTGAAAAAATGCCAGAGTGTCCATTACACGATGGTACGATAACATGTAAGCGAATATGGTGTTAACACACAATCATCGCCCGCGGCTTCAATGGAGTACAGAAGCCGCTTGTCCCCATAATCCTGCACCGATTAATCGCTCCGCCATATTTTCAACATCGATGGCTCCCTGTTGACGAATTGCTGTAACTTCATCGTCGTCATCGTCGTCGTCGTCGTCGGCTACATCAATTACCTCTCGACGAAATCGATTTAAAGTGCAGCTGGAGAAGGAGTCGAAGAGAGGCAGTAAATTTCAGTTGATGTCCTCCATCTTTGGTTGGTTTTTGTTGCCAATAGCATGCGCCACATTCAGCTGGCCAGGTTTTTATACGACCACGTCAATTAATATGCAAAATGCGGCAAGACCAAGTCCAAGTCCAAGTCCCATCCCATCCCCATTCCATGCCATCCGACAGTCTCGTCGCCAGTTGCAACTAGGCCTCGAGACGGTGTTGCAAGATGCCTGAAATCAAATGAGGGTGTGGCAGGCAACGCTTGCAGCTCTCCTCTGATGGAGCATCTTTTGGATTCGTCCAGCCCAAAGAACATGCAATCGAATGCTTCTGAAAATTGCCGCGGGACAATCTGCGAAACGAGTCTGCTTCGACCGTCTGTCCGTCTGTCTGCTTTTAATTTTAGAGTGCTGACTCGGCTGCCTTTTCGCGAAAATATCGATAAACCTATAATTAAGCTGAAGACTTTTGCTGATGGACAGCTACAAATTGATCGAATGCCGTCGTGCCCCAAAGGTCATATCTACACGCCTCGTGCAACAATTTTCCCTTTACGGTTACAGCTCCCGTCTGAGTCTTGAGTCTTGCGTCTTGAGTCTTGACTCTTGAGTCGCCGTCTGACTCTGAATATTCAGACTTGAGTCTTGAGTCTTGTGCGTAGTTTCAAGTCTTGCCACAAACTCATAATTATCTCGAATCATTAACATAATCTGTCGATTGAAGCTGCACCCCAAAAATTATGTCTGACCGCATGTTTCTTAATTTTCTGCACAAACATCGTAGTTACTCAACTGAATACACTCAATAGCTATTCACTCTACTCAAAACGACTGTTCAAATAGCCTTGTGCAACAGCAAAGAGATCGATCTTGAACTTAAATTTAATACATTTTTTTCCTGTCTTCAGTGATGACTCACAGAATTAGGAACAAAGATTTGGAATTTCTGCTCTACTTAACATACCCATTAAGTTTTCAAAACGAAGTATTTAGTAATTTCTAATTACGTCAAAGAATTCAACTCCTTTCCTGCTTTTAATAACCTTATATCAAATTTTCTCTAAAAATGTTACGTTAATTTTTCTCAGTTGCTTAACATTTTTTTTTGCAATATTAGCAAATGTTTTATTCTTCTTAACAATTAAAAAAAATTGGTTTTTTAATAATTGAAAATAAATTTTATAGTGTAAAAAGTGATCATTTAATGATCTGATTATTCATCTAATTTAATTTACTGAGTTTTCTCAATCCATTCACATATTGTTGTAACAACTTATCACATTTTTAATGAAATATTTTATTATAATATATATTACCATTTCCAAAAAAAAATTATAAAAAATTTTAATATGTAATAGTTTAATAAAGAATTTAATGTCTTCATATTTAATTTTACATATTTTAATGTGCTCAAATATTTTAGAATTTCAATACAAAAATTATTTTATTTTTTCTTTATTTTTACTTTTAAATTTCAAAACATTTGGTGAAAAAAGAAAAAAATTTATTTTACCTATATTTTAAAGTCTTTATATTAAAACGTACAAATTAATGTGCCCAAATTTTTAAGAATTTTAATGCAATTATTATTTTATTTTTTCTTTATTTTTATTTTAAATTTCAAAAAATTTGGTAAAAAAACAAAACAGTGATGTCAACGTGAAAATAAATAGCCTTATGATAAAAGAATGAAGATCGATCTTGAACTTAAATTTAATAGAACATTTGATGTTGACTTCAATGATAAAATGACTCAGGAACAGAATGAGAATTTCGAGGCCGCGACACGACAACCATTTATCAAATTTCAAGCAAATGATTGATTCGACTTTTTTTTATTGCGTGTCGCGCTTTTTTTTAATTAGTGAAAAATAAATATATGTATGTATGTAGGCAAAGCAAAAAAATAAGAGAGAAAGAGGTGGAGTGGAGAGTGGAGAAAAGACAAGAGACAATAAAGGACCTCAGGACCAATCCACTTGGCGTTCCCATGGAGGCCCCGTCAAGACCTCTCTCACACAGCACACAATACAGAATATGAGAATTATGACAAGTGATCTGATAGGCGACACCATATAGGGAGTTCTATGCGAATGGCAGATTCCGCCGGCACCGTGCACAAATGCATTATTCATGAGTGCATTCACAGTTGAAAGGAAGCAACAGTCGCATTGGAAGTTGAAGTTGAAGTTAAACTTAAAGTCGAAGGAAGCGCCAGCTTGGCCATGTGAAATCATGGACATGGCTTGGACTTGGTCTCGATCTTGGACTGGGACTTGAACTGGTACTGAGACTGTGCTGGGAAGGACAGCATACAACAAGGCAGGCAGACGAAGTCGCTGATAAGATCGCTGCGGCCTTGCTCTCTCTCTCTGTCTCAGTCTCTCCCTCTGTCTCTCTTGTTGGCCATGTGTGCACTACTACCAATTTCTTTGAATCGCAAAAGCGCACAGCACATTGATCTAATCTTGGCTTGCATCTGCGTTGCGAGGCCAGTGCAAAAACAAAAACCGGCAAAGGTTGCCCCTTCTACTCCCTCTCCTCCTCCACTTCCGCTGCGACTTGGGGCAGATAACCAAGTTGATAGTGGAACTGCAAGCGCCACATGAGCCACAGTAGCCACGGCAGCCACGAGTCTGAATCTGGAAATGGGAGTGGGAATGCTGTGCAATGGAAAGTAGATCACATCAGGTTGGGCATCAGCATCTTGTCGCCGAGTCCTACATTTTTAGCTGCGTCGCTGTTGGACCTGCACTCCACTCCAGTCCACTTCAGTAGCCGCCACTGATTTCACTATCGGTGTGGCAGCATCTCAGATTCTCAGTTCCTCTGTTCCTCGGGCTCCTCGTCGATTCATTGATCGCCTGCTCACGTAGCTCGTGAGCGCATGCGCAACTCGCATTCCCAGAGCTTGCTCTGAGCTGTCACTTTACGGTTATAATTTTATGATTTACGATCATTGGCAATTGCATTTTTATTGATTTTTCAACAGTTTCACAGCCTGCAACGACGACTCCTTCAATTCAATTCGATTCAATTCTCGCCAAGTCGCCAACATCTTTTGCTTTGCCTTTTTACACACATTTCTTGTTATCTCTGTTGATTCCAATTAGTTATACGAGCCGATCTGGGCAAACATTTCATAATGGCGTACATCTCGATATTTTATTTTATGAAAATGTATCTGAACATGGACATGGCTTGTTGTTATTGAGAAAAGGCTTGAATAAACTTGATGATTTCATTGTGTCAGCAAATTGCAGTGACTTTTAGAGTAAACTGCTTGCAAGCAGTGCAATTTAATGCAGTGATCATGCACCTTGTATCCGATTGATCACCCCAAATTCTAGTCGTTAACTAACAAACAAACAAATGCATGGGACTAAACAAAATAGTCTCTTAATTCTGACAATAAATTCAGAAATTTTACATTGTCAACATAATTATTGCTTAATTAACTCTTAAGGATACTATCAAAGCGATTAAATGTACATAAATTTTAATAAACTTAGAGCAAATGAGTGTAGGTGAGTTTTTTCAAAAAATGTAACTCAACCATTTTTTTAGATTTGTCATTTATTTTTACATAGGTATTTAGACGAATTAGTTTAAATAAATATAGAACAAACTACTATAAGGCCCATTTTTTAATGAATCAGGTTTAATTTATCTGAGAGATACTTTGTAACTTTTTTGTTTATTTCTATAAATGTTACGTATATTTTTCTAAAAATTACCTGAATTTATATCAGAGCTCATTGGTAATATAATAATATAGGTAAGAAAATAAAGTGTGCGTATTTAGCTATACTCTGTTTAAAGAGATCCACAACTGACTTGGGTTAAATATACTATGCTCTTTTAAAGATATTAAATTTCATTCAATAGATCGTATAACCCACCTGCGATGCCGACGGGAAACCGCCATATCCAAATTGTGTGTAAGCGGCCATTGCCAAGTTAATCAAGCTTGCGCTTTTTTTAAGTGGTTCTTAACTTTCTTTGTTAATTAAATATGTATTGTAATGCAGCAGCAAAAATCCAATATGATAAGGAGCTCAGAGGAGACTCTTTAAGTTTATGCCCAAACACACGTATTCGAAACGAAACGAATCGAATCGTATTGAATTGAATTGAAATACTTTTGAGTTGGGGTTGTCCTTATGTGACAATTTGACCGTTGGGGAACACGCGTAAACAGAATTCTAAACACGAGCTCAGTTCACAACAATCAGCGACCGACCGACCGACAAACCAGAATCAACATTGGGATTATTAAGCGTAGCAGCGACTGACGACAACAATACCGACATAAACATAACCATAACAATTGCAACGCTTATCGCCACACAGACAGAAACAGATACAGATGCAGCTACAGATACAGATACAAATACAGATTTATACAGAGAGATGCACACGCAAACGCAAACGAAACGTCGGCGACGGCGACGGACGACGGTAGCGCGCTCCAGATGTTCACCTATGTACGTTCGAACACGAACTGGTTGCGGATGGTTACTCACAACCGGCACGAGAGCTGATACGAATGCCGATGCCGTTGCCGTTGCTCCTCACGTTGGCCTCACCAACACACGCATTCCGTTGCACTCGGCGTGCAGGGCGAGAGCGAGACAACGCTACAGTTCGCTCGAACAGTTGCACACACTCCAACTAGAATGGAAATTGCTCCCACTGACTAACGCTGGAAGTTACGGCTGGTGATGGCAACGCCCTCTGAATTGTAATCGTGCTACTGGCGGTGGTGGTGGTGTCGTTCCAACGCACACACACACACATGTACGCGCTCTCTCTGTGACGGTTCTCCGCCTAAGCAAAAGGAGAAAACACATACACACTAGAGACGGCTGGAAATGCTTGAGCTTTACACCAATCAGAATGCCTCGTTCGATTCGTGTGACGTTGTTGCTTCTGTGTTCTTCATTGCTGCCTTCGTTTCTCCGCTCTCTTTTCTCCTTTCGCACCGTCTTGCCCTATTGTCTGCATTGACAGGTGCGACTTTTATTAGTACAAGAGTACCATAATGCCATTTGAGCCAAACAAAAGAAAGCAAAAACGAAATGGAAATACGACCATTAATTACTTCTTATTTTCACGCTTGCTTCCCGCAGCAGGGGTAGTCTTTGATTTTGGTAACGCCCATTTGTTTTGTTTGGTTAGTTGCATGTTTGTTTACTTTTCGGCCGACCGACTTTATTCCGAATTCAACTCAGCGCAAAACGATCGTAACAAGCTGGAAATACTCGTTACATACAACAACAACAGCAACAATAATACAACAATTTGGCCTATATTCTCAGATAAACGCTGATTACAATGAGTACAATAGAAAAATGGAAAATACTTATGGCCTTAATGAATCTGACAATAGTTTATCACTTTTCCTTTAGCTGGCATATTTCACATTTTTCACAAGCATAATTCTACAATTTATGTCGTATATTTTTTTGCTATAAAATTAAAGAATGTTTTTTTTAATTTATGGCTCCTTTTTTATATATAAATCATATGCTGATGAAATGAATTTATAAAAATAAATATATCTTTCCGGATATTTTTTCTGTTTTCTTGTTTTTAATATCTTAAAACTGGGGTGAAGCAAATTTTATTTTAATGAATATTTTTCTTTTATCTGTAATAGTTTTTTGCTGTGGAATTTTAGGAAGCCAAATCATGGGATAGTTTCTTAAGTTCATATTTTGAAACACTTGTTTTGAATGGTTCTACTTTTAAAATTTTTAGGATTAAAGTTGTTTAAATTTTGGTTTTAATAAAATGTGATTTATAGAGTTTAGATCACATTTACATAAATTCCGGATCAATGAAGACTGAGTCTATTTAGTTAGATCTTTGCAAACTAGACACTCAGCTTCCGTTAATGTTTTCATCAATGCATAATACATTTTGTGCAAATTATTAATATCACCCACATGTAAGGGTATACATTAATTTATTTAATCAAATATCTAGATTTCTTCAAATTGCTTTAGAAACGTTGTTCTTTAACCACTTCATTTTACATTCGAATAATGAAATATTTCTATTTTGTATTTGGATTTTTTGTTAACAAACAATACTCAAAATATAAAGACAATACTACTTTAAAAAGGAATGCTCTCACTTCCAACAACATTTTAAAAATTATATTTAAAATATTTTTATAATATTTACAAAGTTCAACAAGTTCAGTAAATATGTATAAAAAATGTATATAACATTTTAAAAAATCTACTTAATATTTAAAGATATATATCTACAACGGAATGGACTAAACTTTAGGACTTTTAGAAGGTCTAACGATTTTTTATAAAAATTTGAAAAATGTTGCACTTAAACGTGTGTGAGTGATGGCTCTGAAACATATTTGAAATATCATTTTACGAGCTGCTTTTTATAGCGCGACACGCCGGGAACTAATATAATATATGTGTGTATGTGTAGAGAGGGAATCATGAATCCGTGTCTGTGAGGTCCACTTTTGGACTTATGGTGAGGTGAAGCTGAAACCTTGTTGCCAAACTTGTTGTACGATGTGTGTGTGTGTTGTTGTGTTGCTCTTGTTGTGGATTACTTTTTATGATAATGTAATAAAAGCGAATTAACCTATAAAAGCGGAAAAAGTGTGCCTGACATGATGGAATTGTGCCATAAGGTTTGGGCGTGTCCTTGCCAGAGCTGAAGATGTACGAGGACAGGCAACACCCATAAGCCATAGAGATGGTAACGAGAGCGGACGGGAGGAGAGGAGAGGAGAGGAAGGAAGCGGGAACAGGAGCAACAACGTGTTTGTTGACTTGAATAAAGCAACAAATGACCGAAGCATCAGCGAATTTTAAAGGGGGGAGTGTGAAGAAAGTCGCGAAGAGCAACAGAGAGACAGAGAGAGAGAGAGAGAGAGAGAGAGATGAAAAAAGTGGAAGTGTCCCTCTGGGTGTTAAGTGCAATATTTGCTCTTCTGGCGCGTTTTACGAGCTGCGTTTTTTATACTCGGTACTTAAAGGGTAGCAGGGTATTATAGCTTAATAGCAATGTTTGCAACAGACAGAAGAATGCATCATTGAATCTCTAAAGTAAATAATTATATATATCTGATCTACATTGGGTTGATTAAAAAAAAGTTAAAGTATGTTTATCTTACAGATACATCAAAGTATATTAAAAATGGGTTTTAGAACGGTTCGCATTACTTTAACTACTTAAATTAGTAAATGACTGTGGGACTAATTGAATTTTTAGATATTATTTAATTTCTATTTAATATTTACGTGCAATATATTTTAAAATTTTAAGATTAAACTAAAAGCTGAGTATTCATTTAATGATATTTAAAAAACCTGCTTTGGTCAACTTTTTAGCTATTGATGTTTCATTTATCTATTTACGCTTTATAGCTATTTATGTTTTCAATAATTTTACAATAAAATTACCCAGTGGTCGAATTTCATGGTTATCATTTATGTTTTTTTAACCAATGTTATTTTCTATCATCAAATTTTGACGAAGTCTTTTAATCTATTCATAATCTTGGAAAAAAAAGATAAAAGATTCTCAAAATTTTTAATTGAAATTGTTTTGGCAATTAATATATTTATATATATCGATTTGTACCAGACTGCTGAGTATCTCACAGTTGATCACACTCCACAGCAGAGTTTTCTCTTGGATTTTTTCTGCAATCGTTGGACAGGCGCTGAGTCAAATGCAATCAATCAATGGGTCAGCATGACCGTACAACAACAACAACAACGACAACGGGAACAACGACAACAAATGTGAGTGCCACAACCACATGGGGCGTTTCCATTTGCGGTCGCCACATTTGACCACCCTCTGAGCCGCGTTGTGAACCAGGATAAAAGGCGACTCCAACAACTCAATGGGCATCTTATAGAGAGAGAGAGAGAGAGAGTTGTGTTCAGTCTTCAGTGCTTCACTTACAAATCAGTTGCTGCCACTTAAACCTATTTTGACAATTGAGCTGTTGGTCGACCGACAGAAAGGACAAAAAGACAGAAGGACAGATCGACAGAGAGAACTTGACGCTGACAGCGTTCACTTTTCGCGCCACTCGCATAAATGTCATGCAGATGCTCAAGGGGTGAGTCCCCGTTCCCCTCCCCTCCCTTCCCTGATCCCATCTGCCTTCCCTTTGCCTCGTCCTGGCCCTCTCACTCAGCCATTAGCCGAGGGCTGCGGGACGCGGCATTTTATGCCGTTTTAATTGCAACATCTGTCACTGCGGTTTATGCATATATCAATTTCAAAATAGCCGGCAAATGGCAATGCCAATGATTCCACACACTCCTAGCCCAAAAATCAAACTCAAACCCAATGCCAGAAAGGAAAAAAATAACAAAATACACGTAGCACCACCATGAAAAATGAATTATTTTTATTTTCATTTTTATTATTCGCCTGCAAAACTGTCACAACACTCGCTGCTGACACGAAACTGCCAGGACAACTTCGATGATGAAGACGAGGGCAGAGCGACAGCAACGGAGAGGGGAAGGCGAGGCAAGGGAGAGACAGGAGCAGAGAGTGACAGGGAGAGGGGCATTAACAATAGCGCACGGGACACGCACTATATACGAGAGCATTGTTTTTGGCATTGGCTGCAGTTGTTCTTGTTGTTGCTGTTGTTGTTGTTGTCATTGTCAGCGGGCACGACTTTAATGGATGTCACAATACATAAAAATTGTCAAATGGAAGCATCGCGTTCGTTGGCACTGTTACATAATTGATTTCCATTATAACATTTAAAATGTTTGTAAAGTGCTGCAAGTACTTATAGAATTTGTGTAGCCGATTTGAGTTTCAAATTCACTTCTATTAATATTAAATTATATACTGTACATTGCCTTGTAGAACTTTCATATTTATTATCTTATCAAGTCCAACAATCATTATTTATCCGATTTAAAAGCAGGTTGTCAATTTTCATTCAGCAGATCATTTTGATTCGGTAGCAGTTACAGTATAAGTGAATATAATCGATTTCTTTGACTGTCTTGTAGTATTTTTCAGAAATTATTCAGTACTTTATATCTATATATATCATATAGTATTTATGAAAATTATGCAAATTTCATGCCAACATTCTGATTTTTATAGATATTTGATAGTCAATTAGGGTGTTCATTTGACTCTAGCAGCGTTGCAGATTGAAATCGTTGCAAGCTTGCTGCGAGAGCAGCGCTTTATGTGGAAAGCGTTGACCATATTCAACAAAATGTAAACAAAAAACAGCCCACTGTGGTTATGGTCAACGCTTTCCACATAAAGCGCTGCTCTCGCATCAAGCTTGCAACGATTTCAATCTGCAACGCTGCTAGAGTCAAATGAACACCCTAAATATAAATTTTAGACCGCAGTGCAGGCTTCCCCATTATAATAATATAATAATAAATTTCAGATTCATTTCCATAAACATTAAATTTATACATTACTTTATAGAACTTTCATATTTATTATTTTATCAAATCCATCAATTATTCTTGATCTCGGGTTTAAAGCAGGTTGTCAATTCAATAAGTTGGGTAAATATTTCAATCAGCATTTATATTTGATTCGGTAGTAGTTGATATATTTGAATAGAATTGATTTTCATGACTGTCTTTAAAGATTATTCAGAAATTTTTTAAATATTTAAACTATTCATTTTTATAAATGCTTCATTTTTAAATTTAAATATACATATATAAAATTATTATCATTATTTAATTCAAATATATTCCTTATATTTATTACTTAATTTCTGATCAACTACTTTTAGTTGAAGTTAAAATGAGTAAATATATTATTTATTAAATTTAAAGCAGATTTGATCGAAAAACATGACAGAAATTACAATTCAAGTGAATTATATATTAATAAATTGATATTGTAACAAGAAAAGTTGAAATGAAAGTGATCAACTTGAAAGTTAACGATCTGTTGTCTTTTTATTTAAAAAGCATTTATGGAACATTATTGATACTATCGATTTCTGTTATTTATTATTTAGGAATGAGTTTAACTTAGCTTGAGTTGTGTAACAAATTTTCAGCCTTGACACTCCAACTAAAATCTGTCTTTGATACGCTCTGAATAATTGAAATAAATAGATTGAGTGTTTTCCCAATTAAGAAATCAATAGCCTGATGGTATTTGGTATTGTTACTCACTTCAACCCCAAAACTGACACTGCTCAACAGTTGCAAGTGCAAATACATTAAATGTAAACGTATTTGTTTGCTCTTTGCACTCTCTTCAAAATATATACTCGAATATAGGTGTAATTGGGAAATCCTGCTAAGCGCTTAGCAAACAAACAATAGCAATAGGAGCAGGAGCAGGACGAGAGTTGAGTTGAGTTGAGAATTGCCAAATGAGTTTGTCAATCAAAATGCAAATGTCAGATGTGAGGAAAGTGACATAATCCCACTTGGGAGCTGAGGCTAAGCCGAGCGAAACGAGCCCAAATCCCGGGGAGAGTTAAAGCATTTGACCGCAGCCGCTGTTCCCAGTTCCCCCTGTCCCTGTTCCCTGTACCCTCTACCCTGTTCCCTGGCATCTGAATGAATTCCCGGGCTGCTTTCGGGTTTTGGTTTTGGGTTGGAAGGCAGGAAATAGCAACATATGACGACGACGGACATTTGATGTGTGTGTGTGTGTTTGAGTGTCCCACTCTGACATCCTGAGGAGGAAGAGGAGGAGGAGAAGAAGGGAGTGGGGGTGTTAAATTGCAATAATCGGCTCTTGAGCTCAGCTCGAAGGCAACGACAACGTTTATGTTTTATGTGCTCATTTATAATGCGCACTGCTCATTTGGTAATGGTTCGATAATGATGGCCAAAAGTACTTAAAGGACTGGAGAGGACTCTGGACTATGTCAACCCCAAGTGCTGTGAGTGTGTGTGGAAAGCCAGACAGCTGGCCATGAAAACAACTTGCCGTCGACACTTTGGGCCAAAAGCGTTTGACTTTCTTGATCAGCGGCTTAGTGCATAATAAATCTCAACAGCGATTTGGTAAAAGAAAAAACCTTAAACCTTGTGACAGCTGGACGGGATCGGGATTGGAATTGGGATTGGGGTTGGGAAGAAAAAAAACAAAGCTCGCATGTTACTCGAGGCGCCACTCGCCGGGGGTCAATGAGGGATTCGTTTGGAAAACGACTTCAAACTTAAAAAAAAATAGAAGGTCTTAAGTGGGAAAGCGCCGAGGAAACATTCAAACAACAGCCACGACTTCGACTTCGATGTGACTGAAATAGATAGACATAGACATAGACCTAGACGCAGTCAGTTAGAAAGAAGAAAAACAACAACAGCAACAGGAGAGAGAAAAAAAAACAGTCATAAAAGTGAATAAGCCCATTCCCAATTGCCAATTATACTTCCACAACAACAAGACAAACGGTGCAGCTATCGACGATCGGAGCTCTTGTTGTCAGCACTCGGAATAGACGATGGCCAAGACAGAGGGACAGACAGACAGACGGACAGACCATGGTCTGTCCAAGTCCAAGGGGATTGACGGGAGAGAGGGGAGATCAGGCTGGCAGTCACAGGAGCTTCACGACGGATTCCATTGCTTCATCGCCCTCGCCTTTAGAAACCGTCGTTTCAAGTCTCCTCCGACTCCGACTCCATCGAGTTGAACGTTTACATTCGCTGTGAATCGTGGCATTTGGCACAGAGAGAGATGGAAAGAGAACAGAGCCCCGCTCTGTTGCCTTTACTATAAAACGAAATACAATATATTTCATTTCATTTAATTTGTGGCGCTTATCAGGCGCCACTTCTTGGGACAATCACTGGCGACAATTGCTCAATCATGCTACAAATGAATGCCAAACTAACGTGCAACCAGCCAACATAATACCAACATGACACTTTGGCAACTCACACACACACACACAGACACATTCGAAAATGAACATGGTCGGGATTACGAAATGATTATTATTTATTTGTTTGCAAAATATTTATGCATTTATTTAGCGTCATCTAATTCAATGATATTTCTTTAGACAATTTTTCACTATCAGTTTAACTAAATTATAAATATATTAGATTCACCTTTAAATTACATTTATTAATGGAACGCAGATGAATAATATGATGAAATAATACATATGAATATGAATAGTCGCCCAAAAATTAAGAAAACTCTAAAAACTAAAATTTTCTTAATTTTACAAGTAAAATTGTATAGTTCTTAATTTAAAATGTAAAGTTTTATAGCTATGTTGTGTGCAACATTCAACCTTCTAGGCTTAACCGTTTTGCCTACACGTTGATATGTCAGTCAGTCAGGACAAAGAGCTTAATAAATATTGATTAAAACTGGAATAAATTAAACAAAAATATTATAAAGCTGTAAGAACTGAGGATATTCAAAAAGTCTAAATGATTTAAAAAGTTTTAAAAGACAGAGATAAAAATTAAATTTTCATTGAAAAGTTTAATTTTTCAAAGCCTAAGCATAGTATTCAGTAGCTGAAAATATTTGAAATTATTAATAGCTTAATGTTTGTATTTTTTATTACTGGCTAAGATTAAATGTAAAATGTAAATGTAAAAACACAATTAAATTAAAATATCATATTAGATTGAAATACATTCTAAGAAAAGTGAAGGGAAAAATTTACTTGATTTTAATTAAAAACATAAGATCGTTATTCGCATTAAAATGTTCAGATAACATTCTGTATGTGACTTAATAGAAAATTATGCAGTTGGTAATTGCAAAATGCAAATGTAAACTCGCCTGTCGACTGTCATCTGTCGTCTGTCGTCTGGGCCGGAGATTGAGCCTGGACATGGGAAGAGGAACAGGGGACATGGGACATGGGAGGGGAAGAGGAACATGGGAAGAGGTAAGAGGGACATTGGGTGGGCGCAATCAGACAACAAAACAATTTGACATTTGAAACTTGAAATGTAAGTGAAAGATACAATCCCAATCTGTGTAACCACATAAGCCATTGTCGTATTGCCGTTCTCATCGACGACGACGACGACGACGACGTCGGAGTCAGAGCCAGAGACATTGGGCCCAGACAACATCCACAACAGGCCCAAAACTTGAACGGAGGCTTAAGCTCTCTTCTGACTGTGACTGTTAACTGTATCTGTATCTGTATCTGTATCTGTGGCCTGTCAGCCAAGAATCTACTGCTCGCATGTGCAGATGATAAATGACGGCATTTCGGCAATTTCCTTGGCAATCGCATTTGCCAAATTGAAAATGAAATTAACACTTCCCTCATATGCTATCCAGTACTCAAACCATTTCTACTCACAGATTCAGCTTTCCACCCACAAGACAAAGCGTTCGGATGCCTAATCTCATTGTCCGATTGCTACAGTATCTTTATCTACATCGGTGTGGTCAAATCACTATATTGAAGCCATTTGTATGTTTATGTCATTTTGAAATAATTTATCACTGTTTTGGAATTTAGAATTTTTGGAATTTTTACTTCCAAAATACTCTAAATACAGGTAAACCAAATACAATCCCAAAGTGTGCTTGGTTTTAAAAATGTTTCATTGAACAAGCATCAGCAAACGAAAACAAAAAATCGGACGAGCACAATAAAATGACAGCAAAAGCATACGAATAAATAAAATATGGTAGTACTTTAGAGTTGATTTGGTACTTTCAAGTACTTTCAAGCACTATTATAATTTTCGTTTTGAAATTTATTATTGTGTCGTTTGCCGAACACAACAGAAGCATTCCTAAACTAAAAAAATGGAAATCTCACGTGATTCAAATGAAGAAAATGTACGTTTTCATAAACAAAAGTATTTTTTATCATTTTTTTTTACTTTTTTCTTTATAATGCATAGAATAAATTTTGTATAGTTGGTTTTAAGTATGTAGTATAAGTGTGTGTTTATATGTTCTTTCTTTTATGTATTTATATGCATATTTATCTATGAATATACATAATTAATGTAAGTACGCTAAATATGATGTATGAAAAATCATTATTATCACAGACGAGACAATTAATTTCGGAGAAGAGATGCAATATTGCGAAAAACTCGGACATGGTAAACAAAATAATGTTTTTAAATAATAATTTAAAAAAAATAAATTAAAAAATTCGTAAATTATTGATATTATTTTGTTTTTTTTTTCGGGTAAATATACACAGTTTTTGTTTTACTTTTTCATAAATTTTTGTATTTTATTAACAAATCCATTTGAATAATTTCCGGTATCACAAGTACAGAGTTGTTTTTGGTTGTATATTTTCCCCATTCACATTTTTCGGAATTTCAAATCTTAGCAAGCATCTCGTTCTTTAAAGTATAAACATGATGCTTACTTTATTCTATTCGGTTAGCTGAGTAGGCTGTGATTCCGGTCAATGTGAGTGTATGAATGTCTCGTTTGCTGTTTCGAATGGATTCGTGCAAGACTCTAATATATACAGTCGAACTTCCCTAACTCGAATCACCATTATCCACGAAAAAAGGTTCGAGTTAGGGAGACTTCGAGTTAGGGAAGTAGAATTGTATGAAATTTGCCTAGTATTGCCACTCGATTTTGTTCGAGTTAGAGAGACTTCGAGTTGGGAAGTTCGAGTTAGGAAGTTCAACTGTATTAATATTTTTTTGTTTTGGCTTTCTCAAAATTTTCTTAACAGGTTTCCCAAATTTTTCATGTTATTTGTAACTGCTTTCATTTTCTTTATTCGTTAATTTTACTCAAGCACTTATGATTTTATACAAAATAATTTATATTTCTTAATAAACACTACCAATCAGAAAAAAAATATTTTAAATGCCTTAAATGTTTGTAATGTCTTCATCTTTATAAGGTAAATAGATTTACTTGCTATCATTAATTAATATTAAAAGTTAACTTTATATATGCATATTTTATTCAAGCCAATTTAATTTATATTTGTAATAAACAATGTATAATATTATATAATGTATAACCCTACGAAAATAACTGGAAAACTATGGAATGAAACTTGTTTAAATGAAAGATATAAAAAAATGTACTATACATGTGTATACATTTATGTTACGAAAACATAACCAGTATTTAATTCAAAGTAAAGCTTATTAAGTTTTGAGAATTAAATTAAATGTTTTTTATCATTTCAATATATTTATTAATTAATTATTAATTATGTAATTTTAAAATTATACTCAAAATTCTAGAAATAGATAACAGTTCACAGTTGACGTTATATACATAAATTTCATATTTAATTTAACATAATTTTTAAAATATTAAGTCACCAAACTATTACACATATAATTAATTTATATGAATTAAATAATAAACTCGTTGGCCGCGCATATAAAATTTGTATGCAAACTCGTCATGCGGCGCATAGCAGCGAGCTTTTTTCCATGAAGCACCAGGGCGGACACTCGCCAGCTGACGCCTGCTGCTTGGTAGCCCTGGTCCCGTTGTTGTTTGGTTTGTTTGGTTTTTGTGCGATATAAAGTGTTTGCTATTTATTTGCGTACAATAAGCGGTGAATTGTGTTAAAATGAGTGCAATAGATAATACAAAACAGCTATCGATTGTGGACATACGCAACTATATGCTGCAAAATGACGGCAAGGTGACAAACCACGCACTTGTCAAGCATTTCAAGAAATTTCTAACACATACGCAAAGTGAGTCAGAGTTCAGAAATATTTGATGATATGATTGTATGTTTGACTGACAAAAGGCTGTTGACAAAACCAACTGTTGATGTCACAATGCTAACTAAACAAATTGCACATCTTTGCAGATGAGGCGGAGGCACGAAAGCGTTTTAAAACATATGTAACGCTGTTGTCAACGATTAAAAACGAAAACAATCAAAAGTATTTAATACTGCGTAAAAAGTATCTCCACGAGTGTCCATCGGAGGATGTTGTGGAACGTGCCGTGGAAGCTGCTGGCAATGCCTCGGTGCCATCCAGCCCGGGAGCTGGCTCGATTGTATCTGTATCTGAAGGCGTTGTCTCCCCGCTGCGGCAACCGCCGCCATACAAAGCGCCGCCCGAGGTGCAGCAATCTCCACTGGCAGCAGCAGCTGCAGCTCCAACAGTGGCCAGCGCAGGCCTCGTTGTCCATCAGGATCAGGTGGAGAGCTATCGCGAGTGCGTCAACGAATTCACAGCCGCCATGCAACGCATTGATCCAGCGCGTCTGGAGCTGCAGCCGTCGCCTGAGGCTCCTGATGCTCCCAAGACCAATGAACCCAAAGCCAGTGCCAAGTCCATCTCGCGTGCCAATTCTGTGGACGAGACCGCTAACAAGGAGAACATACCGCGATTCTCCTTCTCCTCGGGCGCCTCAACCGATAGCTCGGTCGCCGAGAAAGTCTCCGGCCCAGAGGCCGATGTTGCTGAGAATCCCATCAGCGTTAAAGAAGCCACGCGCAAGTTCAACCGAATGGCATCCGAAGAGGAGGCTAAAATAATATCACCACCAGCCAAGAAGAAACCAGAGAAGGTACGTTCTCTCCTCTGTTCAGTCTGTTTTGCTAGCTCACAAAACCGGTTGACATTGTCTCCCGTCATAAAATGCGGGTGTAGATACTTTTACTGTCTTTGCCCCAAAGCAAACGGTCTCGCATCGTTTGCTGCTTGCCCAGCACATCCAAGTTTTCCATCTTTACATCTACCTCTATCCATTCTCCATTTCCTGTGGGAAGCGTTTACATGTATTAAGAATATGTCAGTAGTTTTTGCCGATGAATATCAACTACTATTTCTGTGCAAAAATCTTAAGATTTTGGTGTACATTTTTTTATTTTATTTCTAATTTTTTAAATTTTATACAAAAAAAACTTAAACTAAAAAGCTGTTAAGTCTAAAATGCATATCAATTCTTTAAAAAAGTTCGCAAGCAATGTCCGCATGAGAGTTTTGGTTTTGGTTATGGGGTAACTTCAACTTTCTTATGTTGCTCATGTGGAACTGCTGGTTTGTCCAGCGGCCAGACTTCAGAGACTTGCCACCAGCACATTCGCATAAAGTAAATCCATTAACTTTATTCGTGGACATAAAAACGTTGGATTCATAAAATGACCAGCACCCGCAGTAAAGACCGAAAGTCGGGGGCTTTTTGACCCACTGTTGACTGCTTTAGTCAATCTTTCCGTTAGCCAAATGTACTAGACATTTTTCTATGCTTCGAATTTCAATTTCGAAGGCACATTTTTTTTGCGTGCAGGAAAATAATACAATCGAGATCGTAACGATTATGATTTAAGAAAATAAAAATTACAAAATGATTTTTTTGATTTTTATTCATAAATTCTTCCCGATCGTAAATAAAAAATTATAAAATAATAATTTCAATTACATTTTTAAATAATAATCAGTCATTAACTCTTATGATATATTAAAAATCTCTAAAGGATATGTGCATATGTTAAGAATCATTTCCATAAACAGGTTAAATCCTTTAATGGCATATTTTTTTATCTCTTTATTTTATTTAGAATCTGTCCCAGGGGACAGCTACATTTAAACATTAGCGTATATTATAAATTTCATTTATAATAGTTAATTTTTTGAACGTGACATTTTTTATTTGTGATTCGAGCGCCAGTTATTTACCTGCAACTGTGGCAGGTCGGCGACTCTAACCATTGAAATATCAATAAATAACTCGCAATTATTAAAATATTTACTACTTTCCGTTAATTTTCCCATAACCAAATTGGGTGTATTTAAATCTTAAAAAATCTTTGCCCTTATTGTAAATTGAGGATCTTTAATTTGATCACTATTCAATATAATTATTAGGCTGTGTGTGTCTTTTGGACACAAAATGTATATTTTGGCTAATTAGCTAAGTAGTTTGTTCCTTAAAAATATTTCGGATATTCTTAGAATACATCAAATTAATGAGTTACAACTATTGATAGGAATATATGTCAGAATATCTGTGTGAATGTGTATTTGTATATGTATATGAGCAATACAGATGCGTGGCAATAAAAGGCGACAACATGTTGAAATTTGTCAAGCGTTACGAGAAAATCGCTTGGAAGGAAATGTTTCCCGAGCTAAAGATGCCGGCAATTACAATTGGGTTGAATTGTCAAACAACTGTCATCCACTCAGACCTGTCAATCAAAGAATTCGGGTTTAGGCATATGATATAGGCGAGTGCATAAATCATGCGAGAAGAACGTCAACTAGAAGTGTGTGTATCTTTGTATCTTTACCCCGCACAAACATCCATAATACTCAGTCTCCAGTCTCAGTCTCGTGGACAGGCGCATCACATTGTCAACTGCACGTCAAGCGCTATAAAAACTCACTAAAACACTAAGGAAAAGACTTAAGTGCCTGTTTGTGAAGAGAAGAGATACACATATTTGTTCACTATCCAAGTCTGTTACATGAATGTGCCTAGATACATATATGGAAACGTAGGAATCAGAGTGTTTATCATGAGTTTCTCACGTTTTTCATGTTTCCGGATTAATGTTGCCCAATTACATGCATCAAATACTCCTCGAAACAGTCAGCCTTTAAAAAGAACAAGATAAAAGATATTCTTAGCTTTTTCTGCATAATTTTAAAGTTATTCCAATTTTACTTCACAATTTTGCGAAAATGTGGACAGCAAATATTCTTTATTAAATCTTTTTATTATGCCATCATTCCCCCATTTTAATTAGCCTGAAAAGTATAAATTATTTAAGATTCTTTTGTTTGTTTTACAAATAAAAGTTAACCAGAAAAAATGTTCTATCATCAAATTGTAAGCCCGTTTGTAATACTGCCAATCATTGTAATCGGATAACCTGTAAACTATGAAAATTGTTAACAAATCTGTTCGCTAACAAGATAATTCAACATATAATATAAAAAAGAAGAAATTAAAAACACAGACGGCGCCAACAATCTTTAACCCCACGGATTTCTTGACGGATTTTGTTTAATCAAAAAAATAAAAATTATTAATCACCAAGAAGAAAAGACAAGCGAAAGGAAAGTGCCAAATCATTCATGAAAGAGTTTTGAAAATGGAATCTCGATCATCTTCCCATTACATACTTAGTATATTTTCCCGCGATCCAAACGTTGCCTGACGCATCCATCAGATCCATCAAAATGAACCGTGAAATTTTGGCGCCGCAACTGTAATGATTGTAATACTTTAGCTTCAGGCTGATCTGGCGATCTGGCTGATCAATTAAATTCGATTCGAGCGTTTTTAATTAGCCCGATGAGTTGGCATTTTGTGCATTTAGTCAGCACCCACTGTACACTGTACAGGCTAGCTATTGATTAATGTTTGTCGTTAGATGGACAAGCTGAATCTAATCTTATTGCAGCTGCCCACTTGATCAATATGTAAATCTTTTGAACTGCATCTAAACTTTTACCCTTTTAAAAATGATTGTTAAAATTATCAATGATTTTAAGTAATTTCGTACCCCGTGTAATATTTTTTTAACTTTGAACTTTTTTTAAAAGCTTTCGAATAAACTACGAATACCTTTAACTTTATCAAAACCTCAATGTCAATTTGTTTAAAATATATCTTGCTAATTAAATCTCTATATAAATTGTTTTTTTTTTTTTTTTAATTTAACAATATTTTAACGAATAGTGTTATTTGGTTAAAATGGTTTTAGATTAACTGATAAAGGAGCTTTAAAGGTTTTACATTTTATAAATTTCCCAATGTTGAGCTGGGGGAAATTTTAGGACAGCGAAATGAAGACTGACTGCAGCATCAAACAAACCACATATATTTTTATTAACCCAGAAGGTACTTTGGTGGCCAGATCCGTGTCCCAATATGCATATTAAAACCCAAACCAAGCGCGTTGGACACAAATAAAGAGTGTGAGAGGGGGAGAGAGAGTGAAGAGGAGGGATAGAGAAACCCTTTTGCATAAAAACAAGTTGGTGAAACATGTTAACATAGCCAATAAGCAGCAATAGAAATTAGTTAGGCAAAGCTATTCTCATCACGGCCAGGCCAACCACAAAGGACCCAATTAAAAATGTAAGGAAACAAACCAAAAGTTGTTATTGCTGTTAAACAACAACGCAGTTGTGTCCCGAAGCGGTTAAATTTACAACAGCAACAATGTCGACCCGTTGGGCGACAACGCAACGACGATGACGATGAGGACGACGACGACGGTGCCGCCTCCACCCGACATCGTCATCGGCATTGGCATTGGGAACACACTGTGCTCCTGAACGGACAATGGCAAACATGACCATTTTGTGGCTTCATCCGTTTCAAGGGAGCCAAAGGTAAGTTTCGGGGGGGCTCAAAAGCAAACGCAAACAGAGAAAGGACACAGCTCAGTACAGGACATGGGCATGGTCTGGTCTGGCTTGGTCTGGTCTGGTCTGGCACGATGTGGCGTGGTCTACAGTGTGATATAATATCTTGCATAAAGGGACACACAGGACATAAGAAAGCCAGTCAACAAACAAGCGATTGGGGAGAAATGAGCAAAATAGACAAGGTTCCAGGCAAACTCGCTTTGACAACCCATTCTTCTACTTTTTTCTATACCCTTGCAGTGGATATGATAATTTTGTCATCTGACATTCAAAATTTTTCATTCTAACCAAAACTACTTAATATCGAACTACTATTAACTATACATACATATGTAGATATAAAAGGATCGATAGAGCGAATATCAAAGTTAAGTATAAAAAATTTTCAAAATGTCTTAAAAAAAACTTGTTCTTATGTTAAGTTATTTCATAAAAGCTCAGAGACTGTGATTCAAGAATTGTCTTTTATATAATGACCAGGTTTTGGAAAAATCAGACTGAAGTCATCAGTCATCATCAAATATTATTGAAAGTTCTTTCGTTTTTCAACATATTTTAACGAATTTTAATAAGAGCTTGGAAAAAGTTACTTTATTATGGACGTACCGTTTTCTGCTAGAGCACCAAATATTCGACATCTTGAAAGAAACTCTTCTTTCATTTTTTTTCGTCCTGCCTGTACAAAGGCAACACATACCCGTTGCAGTGACGATTGTGGGGTGGATTGGGATTGGGGCAGTGCTAACAGTGCTGGACTGTGGGCGGGACTGTTCTTTTGTTTAGCATTGACATGGCCACTTTGCCCGGGGCCTTACTTTTCAATGTTCAATGTTTGTCCTGTTATGTTGCTGTTCTGTTCTCTGTTCTGTTCTGTGTTCTGTGCTGTTTTCTGTAACGCTCGTCGTTCACCTTGTCGTGCTCTATTCGGGACTTTGCCGCATTCGTTTATTACCGTATTCGGCAAATTTTGCAAATGGCGGCGTTTGCTACCTGAGTTTTTTGGGGTGGCACACAAAAAAAGCAGCAAGGCGAATAATTGGAAAAATGTGAGCACTTGGAAAAGTCAAGTGGCGTGTAAATATGAAGAGGCATCCGCGGCACACGCATTGCACGCATCCCACATCCTGCGGCTAAACGCGGCGTATCCTTGCATATGTATTCTGCGTCGTCTTCCTCTTCGCATTTATGAAAGGTAAAGAACACACACAAAGGTAAACAGCAGTGAGCATTTATTGTGTGCCTCCTTTGCATCCTTGTTAGCATCGCGAACATTATGCGAATGGATAATTAGTTGCCGAAAATGTTTTTCCGCGCTCGTAAATATAAGGCACACATGTTTTGTGTTCCCCCATTGTTATTGTTGCTGTTGTTGTTGTTGCCACATGTGAGTGTGCCCCTCGCTCATTAGAGTGCTCATTATCAGTAGGAATGCGTCTCCCACACCCCATTCCCAGTTTCAGTTCCAGAAATGTGTAAATCACCGACAAAAAAACGGAGAAGAGAGAAAACAACTTACGCCCGAGTTACGCTTGAGGTTGTCGGATGGAGAGGGGGAAAACTCTACAGTTCTATTTCATTTAAAAGAAGAAAAACCCGTCGCACAATCTGCCTAAAGCACGCGCCTAATAAATAAAAATTATTACCTTCATAATTATGGGAAGAACATGGCGACGGCGCCATTCGAATGCGTGCGCTTAATTATGCCAGCTTTTACACACACACACACTCACACTCATCCAACCCCAACACTCGGATGTGGATGCCACAGAGATTGAAGCAAACATTAGAGAAACAAACACACACATGTGTGTGGAAACATGAATTCTAAGACGCAACGAGTGTGTTGGCGTTAATGCTTTCAATGGGCTTTCTATGTTTTATTCCCGTTGTGTTTATTTTTTTTTTTTGTTACCAATTCACACCCTCTACCTCCCTCCACCTCTCCCCTCTCCTCCTCTCAATATTCGTAAAAAGCTGTTGCTGTTACATGTATAATTAATTTATGCCCTATGGTTCCGCTTTTTATGTCTTTGGCACAGCAATTAATTGAGGAAAAGGATTCACCGGAGGTTACACTTTCGCATCCCAAGGCAAAGGAATGGATTGTTGCCATGGCCAAAGCCAGTTACCAGGAGCTAGCCAAGTTAGCTAGCGATGATCCAGTGCTGGTTAAGCTTCAAGTAAGTACAAGTCTTAAGCTAATTAATAATCTTTAAAATTTGGTCTGTCCAAAAATGAGAAACGACAAATTTTGAAGCTCAAAAAATAGAAAATTCGGTTCTGATTTGCGAGTAAATTTTGAGACTTGCTTTTTGCTTTTTTATTTTCTTTTTTAAAAAAATTAAAAAAGAGATCGCAAAATACGTATTGCCATTTATCTATTTATTAAATTAACATTTACTAAAAGCAGTCATAAATTAATTATAAAGCATATAAAATTTAAAAATAATAATTGAAGTAAATTATTAAATTAAAATATATAACAAGTATAATATATTTACAATTGTCAAGTCAAAATACAAGTTGAAAGTCGAGAGGACTTTGAGAATTAATTACTTAAAAACAAGAAGATAAATTAGTAAGTAAGAAAATTTGTTTTGTGTACCAAGTCATAATTTTCCGATTACGCTATGGCTAGTATCCTTACAATGGGACAAACCAACAGGTACGGCTCCACTTATACAAACACATTCAAACACAATAAACATTTACTGCCACCATGAATGAAGGCTATGTTTATAAGCTTCAACACCATAATCCGGAATATATCTATTTAATATATTTGAGTCTTGTTCGTTAACGAAATTAACCAGACAAATAAATCGACGAACTTAGAACGGCCATGACCCATAGATTCGAGAAATAGCTATCAATCTGTACACTTATGTTTGGATAATTTCAAAAGCTTAGCTTTAATTTTGTGATAAAAGAAACCTCCAGAAATCATTATTTGTTCCTAAAATGAAATAACCTTTAAACCACACTAGGAATCTACTTCATAGACTACATACCTAAGTCCATCTTAGGCTTATCCCACATAACCAAATAAGTAATTAGAGTATTGGTTAATTCGAGTCGAAAAGATCAAGCGAGAATTTGCCTTGAATTTGCTCTAACAAATAAAGACAAGTACAAACTATTCATAAGCATTAATTACGACAAATTAAGCAGCAACGCGTTGTTTTTGCCATGTCGAACAACTTTTAAAAATGCGAGAAAAATACATATAGTAGATATGTATGTGTGTGTGGATGTGTGGGACAGGGAGGGGAGCGTGCAACATGAAGGCATTGCACGGATCGGCGGCACAGTTGCTGTGACAATTAATTGTGAAATATGTTTTCAGAATTTTTAGCACTTGTAGTGCATGTTTCTGAAGTGGGCGTCGTTTTCTCGTCGTTTCTCGTACTCGTAGTTCTCGCGTGGGCCTTAAACACGCTCCAATCGCCATTAGACAAGGCGGCAGTTGACCAAAAAAACTAAGAAAAAAGAAATAGAAATAGTAAAAGAAAAGGATAGGCCATAGTACAAGTAATTTCCATTTCGGGGACAGACAACTGAACTGAGTACAAGCATTTGACAGAACAAACACGTGTTTATATTTGTACGCTCATCAAAATGATTTTTTTCTCTTCTTTTCTTCACTAACAATTGTCGCTTAAAACACATGTTTTACTAAGTTTATAGTGTAGATACTTTGCATATATATTGAAGAAAAAGTCGGCCACAATTTGAATTGAGGTGCTTCATAAATGTCAGAAATTGTTAAGAATTTAGTTGAGGAATAGACGCAATTTGACAGCCCAGAGGAATAGTTTTTGTGGTAACTTATTGTTGTATATAAATGTCATATTAAATGGCTATAAATTAAGTTGCACCAAAAAATTATAAACAACTTCAATTCCTTTCCTTTCCTTTTTTTTTTGACAACACTCAAAACTCTTAAGAATTGTGAGGGGGAAAAGACATAGAGAAATGCCCTTCTAATTCTTACGGGTGGGCGATCTATGTTTGTGTGTGTGTGAGTGTGTGTGTGAAACTCCTAAGACTATCCAAAAATATGTGCTAAAAGAGGCGAGAATCTGTTTTTGGGACTCACATGCTGGTGTCTCTCAATTAGAGGAAATTTTCGGTTACGACATGAGTGCGAGTATTTTTCTGTGTCCCATGCCCCATGTCCCAAGTTACCCCTGCCACAAGATGCCCCATGCCCCCTGGCCCCTGGCGTCGCGGCACAAACGGAAGATGATTTATGCCAGCCGCAAGCGAACATGGTTCCATTGGGTCCAACTGCGATGGAGATTCCCAAGTATGAGTGTATAAACGAGCATTATGCTCCAACTTATGCGAACTAATTGCCGTACAAATGCAATGTTCCCGGAAATAATGGATTCCGCACACCGCCGCACAGTATATGCAAATCTTGAGAGCCATAAGTGCAATCAATTAATAAGCGCGCCGTCTTTAACTTCATCCACATCCCAATCCACATCATCATCATCGTCGGCAGCAAGTGCGAATAAATGGCAGGGGCAGCTCATTAGCGGCGCTTGCAATTCCTCGAATCACTGAAATCGCAACGAGACGGAAATAGCCATAAATCAGACCACAATTGTCATTTAACCTAATGTCTCAACTTCATGGCAACCACTCGATTCCACTTATTCCATATTTAATGGCCATCAGCGCAGAGTTAGTCACAAAAGCGAGAATGGAGATTGTGACCATATTAAACGCGGATCAAGTTTATCTCAAATTTTTGAATTTCCCATGATCTGTTACCATAAATATTTATATTTATCTGTGTACAAGTAAATACACATTATATATTTACTGTTTTTATTTTGAAATTACAACTTCATCAGAGATCCTTCCAAATATATCAGCTTGCGTTTACTAATCATAATATCCAAAAATATCTAAATCATGATCTACAGCTTGTCCATCAACCTAAGCTACGCAATTGGAAAGAATTATCTTTTCCAATAGGTTTTCCTAGTTATTTTCGAAGCAAAGCTGTATAACTCCGTCAAGATGCGGAGCTGACCACAGAGCTTAACTTCTGATCATTTTTCATAAGAGAACAATGAAACCATGAATTTTTTATCCTATCACACTTTTTCCTATTTTATTTCGAAATTTTTAGAATATAAAATCACTTAAATAAATCTGAAACATTTTAAAAAGATAATTGACTGATGATAAATATTTATGTATTTTTATAGGTCAACTCTATAAAAATTAAGCTACAATAATATAATAATTAGTAAAATTTTTATTAAAAACTTCAAATGATGTAATTTTTTTTGATTTCAGATATCTCTTCAGTCATTTAAATTGTTTGAGAATAAGTTAGAAAGTCATTCCTAGAGAAATGACTTTTTCTATTTTCTCCTATCCCAATTCTTCCGCAATGTCGCAGAATTTTCAGTTTTTGCTGCTAGTAATTCCAAATTACTTAAGTTTAATTTTTAGTGTGCAGTGTCCACCAACTCCACTTCTCTACTACGAAGCTTATAAGATTATGGCCACCTCGTAGTGACTCAGCCTGTCTGGGAGAGTCCTCTCTGCTCTTCCAGTCCAGTCCAGCCCATCCACCATGCAAACTCAACTCGTATGTGGATGCTTGTTCTGCCTGCAGTTAGATGTTGTTTGCATTCCAAGTTTAATTAAATTTCTAGCTTGATACGTGGCGACAATCAGCCATATCGACGATGACGATGACTCCTGGCTAGCCCACATGCATGCTGGCCTGGCCATAACATACACAAACATGGCCATAACACTCTCTGCCTGGCATTTACAACAACGGACATTCGAATTCGAGTTACACTCTTGACCTGCCAAATGGACTCTGAGTGACTTTTCTATACTATGCAAAGCGATTGATGCAATAGTCCTTATACATATACATACATATATATACATAAAAATATATGTATGTAGTTAGACTTGGCTAATAGTATGTAGTTGCAGCGGCTTATAAAATGTTACAACTTTTGTATTAATTAAAAACTTGAGCGCTCTTCTTCGTACCTTTTACCAATTTATATTTTCATTTTCTGTTATGTTTCAATTCATGTATGTAAATAAATGTATCTATGTATATATGTCGAATGAAGCGCGAGTTTTCACTACAAGTGTATTGTTTGCCGTCGGTTGTCGGTTGTCCGTTGGGTCAGTTAGGTGGGGCAAGGTGAGAGGCATTTGAACCGCCCAATCGCCGAGCATGCAACGTTTTGCCAACGTTTTCAGCTTGTACCAGTATTTGTATTTTTGTTACTTTTGTTATTGTTACCCGTGTTGTAGTTGTTGTGCGTCCCTTTCATCCATTCATCCATCCATCCATCCATCAACGTGTTTGACCTAGGCGGCAATTCGGCTTGACATGCGAGTAAATTGAATTTTCCTTGTTTCGCATTTGTTTTGACTTGATTTTTATTTTGTTTTCCCCCTCTCTCTCTCTCTCCTTTTGATTTTGGCTCTTGTTCGAATTACTTATTCAAATTAAAAATATTTTTTGCTGCACACTGACAATGACTGGACACAAAAATGTTGATGGTGTTTCTTTAACTTTACCCTTTTTTTTCTATTTACAAACCGAATATTTACGTATATTTGAATATGTTTGTACACAGGTATTTCCACCGTATATACTTACATATATATAAATGATTTAACACGTTAAAGTGTGTATAAATATAATTACATACATGTGTTGGCAATGCGCGTGTTAATTATTGGAATTGTATGTACATATGTACACAAGTAAATAATTGTGATGCAAATCCAAACAGTGAATCGAGTTTAGTTTCGAAATTAAATATCCAAAAAAAATTAATCGACCTGTGGAACCGACTTTTCCTAAAAGAAAATATTATAAAAAAAACATAATTTTAAATATAAAATAAGCCGTACATTTCTAGTTGTAAGTTGCTAGGTCGAAAATCAAATAAAATTCAAAATATAATATATTATTATTTTAATATTAATATAAAACAATACTTTAAACTAGATTCTGAAACGCTTCATAAAAAACATGCCAAAAATAACAAAAAAACAAAGGGGTTACGAACTTCAAACTTTTATACCTTTCTCAAAACTGATTCGATTTCCAAGCAAAATGTCATTTTGATCCTCTTGACCTCTTAATACATTCTGCATTTAAATTTAAATAATTTTGTGGCCTAAGCTATCGACTTTTGTGCAACGGATTTTTAACTTCAAAAGAATTAATAATTTACAATCTTAAGTATTAATATCAACTGAACTTAACTCTGCAAAAGTACTAAGATGATCTAACTACCTTAAATGAGTTGTCGATATTTTAATATTTTGATTGATAGCTAAAAATATTATCGAGTTAAAATACTTGGAAAACGCTTCGGGAAATAAGCTTTTATGACTTATAATAGCGATCTAACGAAATCAACGATCTAAATTCGATGCTTACAACAATTTTTATATGATAACAGAACTGTGCAAAAGTTTTCTATATACATAAATGATCCGTTTACCTGTTTCATTCATAGTATACTTAAGCCATTCAGTTTTCCACATAGCAAAGAGTCAAGAAGGTGAAAGTAATTTCCACCATCTCTTCGCTTTTCCTGTGCCCGCGAATTCCCCAATGAGAATCATCGTAAACGTCGAGAAATCTCAAAGGTAATACTGTCAGTGACCATGAACTTTTCAACAGGTCGTCAAGAAGAGCCATAAAACGTCTGACACCTTTGGCAAACTATACAGCGTCTCCGTATTAAGTACTCGTATCGTATCGTATAATAATAAAAACTTAGTGAAACAAATGTCAACGATGGCGCCTTCTTCCTCTGCCTCGTCCCAAAGTGTCTTCTATAGTTTTGCCGCTCAAGAAACATCAAAAACGGATTGAAGTTGTCTTTGAAATTTTGCGTCGTTCTTCTGGATTGTGGATTGTGAATTGCGGCGGTGTCATTAAATGGAGGTGACAATTCAATCAACGCATCCGCCACTTGGCTGTGAAATGACTGAATCCTTTCCAGAAATCAAATCAAATGTGTTTACGACTTTCACTCGTCTGTCCGTCGCTCTACCCTTGGCCACGTTGGTGGCTTTGGCCCAAGTTTATGCCGTTGCGCAGCTATTAAATTTAATTAGAGCTCTGCGTCGCTCTTGTTGCTACCGCCATTGGCCGTCAGCGGCACATAAATGTCACCAAAATATTCCCTTCTCACTATCACACACTCATACATATATGTTCAAATAGCGCCGCCTGTTGCGTGTAATCTTGAGAACGCTCGTCTCTTTATTTAGCTCCCTGTGGATTATACTGTATATATATATATTTGTGTTTGTGACTGTCACTTATAGTTAGGGGCCACATTCGGATTTGCCGTCGCATCGTCAAGTGCTGTTAAAATTATTGTCAGTTGACATGCGAAAGGATTTCCCTTCTGGGAAAGTGTCCAGTCATCGCAGCTGATGACTTAAGTTGTTAACTATAAAGATTTAATATAATTATACTTGCATAATTGCACAATTGTCTGTGTGTACTTGTTTGTTTTTTTGTAAGTTTCAAAAGGATCCGTCCATCAATAGAAAGGTCTTAAAAAACTTATATTTCATAAAATAAATTAAAAACAAATTATATCTTATTGTCTCAGCTATGCTGTGTGCAAATTTCAGCTTTCTAGGTTTAACCGTTTGGCCTACACGCTGATGGGTCAGTTAGTACTTTAATATGCGACCAAAAACATAATACATTTAGATTACAATCCAAAAGTTCTTAAAAACTTATCTTATCACTGACTATAATTGTCTTTTTCGCTAGCTACAATAGTTAATAACGCCAACTATCTTTAGATACAAGCACTTTCAACGTATATTATTCAGGTCGGTGCGGAATTAAAAATGTATTTACTGAACTAAGTGATTTGATTAATGGATTTCGATCACGATCGAGACCTTCGATACGTGCCCATCGATTGGGATAAGCGAACTTAGAGAATTGTATCTACCAAACCATTTATTATGGCACCACCTTGAAACGTTGTGTCGGCAGTAGCTGCCAGTTGAAGTCCGCGTCCGAGTCGAAGCCATAGTTGGAGTTGAAGTAGAAGTCGGAAGAGCGTTGAGGCAACATGAATTTAATTTCAAAGACGCCGGAGTTGGGCAGTTGCCTCCTACAAGTTTGCACAGTTTTCAATTCGCTTTTAATTATGAAAAATCGATGCACTGACAGCAAACATGAATTAAGGCGAAAGTTATTAAATGCTGGGGCGTCACACAAAACTGAGAACTGCCCACTGTCGACAGGATGGTTTAACTTGGATTGCTTTTCTGCCATTCTGGGAATGTATTTAGACTTGTTGAATTACAATGACATTCACTCTGAGTCTTTATATGTGTCTGATTCTGTGTCTGTGTCTGGACACTGTATAGATTGGGTGGCGCTGTTGGCGCCAATGTCTTGCACGTTCCAGAGAATGCCCGTCCAGTCATTCCAGTCGGGTCAAATCGAATGTCTTCACAATTATTGTCATTCACAATTACCTGCGCATGCTTCAAGCCCAACACGAGAGGATCAGAGATCTGCGCTATCGCTTTGCTGCTTTATCGAATACCCTTCCATAAAATATTAAACACTAGCTTAAAAAATAGTTTAAGTTTAAAAAAAGCCCAAATCATCTTTTAAATTTATAGCTATCTAAAATTTGACTGCAGCTTGCTGTTAAAAATACTTTGAAAACATTAGTGATTTAACAGTTAAAAGAAAAGTGATGATCTTAAGTTAGATGCAAATAATTTTTAACCAAAAAATCAACTAAAATTTAAAACAATTTGTTGGAATAAAATAAATATTTATTAAGCTGATTTTAGACTGTATGGTTTCTTCAAAATTTTAAAGTTTTAAAGCCTTGATGTTTTTTAAATATTTTGTTTTCAAGTTTTTTACTCGCTGCTTAAGTTGCCAAGTTGTTCCAACAATAAAACAATCCGCATCAAAATAAATGCGAGTGATGCTAACTTTAACTTTACCGTGACTTTGGCAAGGAATTTTCATTTCGATGCCCACCGAAAAAAAAAACGTGCAACAACTCCACCTCCGCTCCATCTCCACTCCGTTCCTTTTCGATCCGTTCAGATCCGAGCTCGACTTCGTTGTCTGCGCTTTGCCGCTTGCTTAAAGTGTCAGCAAAAACGAAATTGAGCCTATCTGTAAATGCATCGTCGGGAGCTCGTCCAAGGACCAGTCAGGCACCAGTCACTAGTCACCCTCTCTCTGTCCTCTGTCCACTCTCCTCCCTCTCTTTTTTTCTCTGCTGAAGAGGCAGAGTCGATGCAATCGTGCAGTCGTCAAATTAGCGACGTTCGAAATACTTCCCAGATAACTGCGACGAAAATCGTAAACAAAATAAAATGCTCAAATGGCCGCGATCATTTCCTGTCTTGGTGCATTTCTTTACTACCAACGATCCACCCAAAGAATCGACTCAGCCATAAAATACGCTACGTCCAACAAAGTAAATCAATGTAAGAGAAAAATAATACAATAGCCTGAGTTAGACTAAAGTTACAAATTTTGTTCTTATTATTCTTTATTTTTTTAAAAATTAAAAAAAGATTATAATTCTTATTTAAAAGTTTCGTTATAATATTTAATTTTCATTTTAAAATATAAGCTTTCCAATTAGGTTCCAACTATTGGGCATTTGATACATCATATGAAAGATATTGGGGCATTGTTTTTAAATTTTGATAATAAACGACTTGTCTCAAAGGAAAATTCAATTACATTTTTTTTTTGAATTTTTAAAATACATATTTCGTTTTTCTTCTTCTTTTTTTTAAATATTGTCCATTTCAATATTCTCAAAAAAGAAAATGTAAACTGCAAATTTATGTGTGTCAAATTCGATGAAAACCGAGGAAAAATGAAAAAACACTAAAAAAAATGACATGTTTTTGTCTTTAAATTGTGTACTCTATCCTCGTCAATTATTTAAATAATTTTTACTTCTATATATGTTAATCATGCTACATATTTAGCCGACAGTGCATACAGCCGGTGGGTAATAAAGTACAGGGCATTAAAGGAAATACTCGAAGGCATGGCTAAGCCGACGCTTCACGATCAGCAGCAGTTTCAGCGTCATTCTGTGTGATTTATTCGCTACTCCAATTGAATTGTTTGGCCTCTCTCACTGCGGATGAGCACCTACTTTGGTGATCTGGATGGATGGATGGCTGGACGGATGGATGGAAGGCTCGCTTGAGTGACAGTTCATGAGCCAGGGAATGACGGGCATTTGCAGACGCCGCCAACAAAAAAAAAAAAACAATGACAATGACAATAACAATGACAATGGCATCAGCATCCGCGTCCAAGCTCGAGTTCGCATTCGAAGTCAGCGTCAAAGTCATTGATGATCATCTTATTGATGATCTGATGGCAATTCCCAAAACGACAAACTCAGGCGCCATGTTAACCACCAAGAAGTCACTGACTAACTTACTGCCAATCTCAACCACAACCACAATCAGAATCCGAGTCTGGATTGACGAAGATGGATTCATGACTGACTTGCGGCTATTGTGGCCATTGTTAGTGGACAAAACTGCTGATTACAATCGATCGATGCTGAAGACTCTGAGCAGACGGCGTTTGCATTTTATTGAACGCGATCCTTGTGATCCTCTCGATCTGGAATTGATGGGGTCGCTGGTTGCTTTATTTGGACAAGCAACTTGTCACGTTTAATGGAATGCATTGTGATTGCATATATGTGTATGTATGGAAGATTTCCACACATTGTGTGCTACTCCAGTCTCCACTCTACTCAGATATTGTAGTTATTAATGCTCATCCTCATACATATACATAACTCTGTATAGGGATATATGCAAAGCAATCAACACCGTCAGTCGACTTTTATCGACCCCACTCACATTAATTGGAGGAATATATTGATTAGTTTCGCTTTTGGCGAATCCATGTTCCTGTCGTCCTCACTGCCACCGTTCCATGTACTAGCGCCAGCTACCGAACACAATGTCCTCTGTCCACCTGGCACCGGGAATTTGTCAATATCTCTCTTTCTCTCGGTCCCTCTGTAAACTCAGCACTGCCTCTGTCCTTAGCTGGGTCATAAATTTTGCCAAACAAATATAAATAATATATTTCCTCCTCTGACCAATCGCCAGCGGCAGAGGCGTCTTTAGTTGTGCCCCGATACAACCGGGGCTGGGGATGGCGATGGGGATTACCCCACACATGGTTTTGCACACCTCCGTGTGCACAAAAGAAGGTGTTGCCACGTTGTTATGAGTTTTTAAATCTGCCTAACTCCAACCTTCAACATTTATTCGAATTTAATCGATTTTTCAAATTGACTTCCCCAATGATCTCTGCTCCTCGTTTGCCTTTGCTTTTGCCTTGGTCAACTCAACTTGGCCAACACAATGCGAGTACTCGTACATCCAAAACAACATTTGTTAAACGCCCATAGCTACGCCTTTATTTGTTTTGCACAGTTTGTTTAAATCCACGCATTGTCTCTTGTTTGCGTACGAGATTCAAGATTCAAACAAGCCATTATTTATTTATTTATAAACCCATTTTTACCTCTGGCTTACAGCGAGTATTTTACAATCACACAGACATTATTTTATTCACTAGATTAGCTGAGATTCGGCTTGTAAGTAAACACATAAATACACCGCATTATTGATAAACATTTTTATACAAATGTGCTTATGTTTTGTTTTGAAAATCAATCCAATCAGTGTCAGTTGGAATATGTTGAACTTTCAAAAAATAAGTTTTTATTAACTGAATTTTTGCCAGGAATAAACTATACAGGAATATATCAATTTTGATGTTGCTTAAATTTTATCTTCTCTTTTTTAAGTCAGTTGATGTTTTTATGATTATTTTACTCTTAATTTTAGAAAAACATAAAAAATAAAGCTTTTCTTAAATTGTGGTGGACTAGCTTGGATTTTAGTATCACTAAATACTTTAAGTTGGATACCACTAAAATTAAGCTGAGATTTTTCTTACCTCGGAAAAAGGAAACGACTTTCATTTTTCGAAAATTTAATTTGCAAAGAAAAACAATAGAACGATAACTTTAACAGCGTATTTTAATTTTCACTGTGTTGCTGAAGAGTTCCATCAAGGCAAAATATCACAAATATTTTGAAATGTTATATGATAAATGATTTATGTCTTTTGTTGAACGCGGCCAATGTCAATAATAGTCAATATAAATATTTAAATTAAGAATCTAAGTATTAACATAAAAATTTCTATTATAATAGTTTAAGTTTAATTAAGTTTGCCTAGAGTTTTGCTATCGCTAATTACAAAAGCAATTAAAAGCACTGGTTTTCACTGCTTGTCTTGGCATTTAATACTTTATACATTGTTGCAAAACTACAGGGTTTATTATCAATAAACCACAATACCCTGTACTGCTGTAGAGAAGGGACAAATGGGTTCGCATTTATTATCCAATTTGACTTTAAAGGGTGTGACAAACATGGCATTTAAGATTGTTTTGCAGCTCGTAAACTCAAATACGAATACGAGTATTTGAGCCAATATGAAATTCGACTCGACTCGAGGATTTATGCATAATTAATGAGGGAATCTGAACAGGTGCGTTGGGCGACAACCGTTCCCTGTCAAATGACATGATGACAAAAGATTACAATTTCGCAACTTGCGGGCTGCTGTTGCCACCGACTGTTGTCTCTATAGAGAGCACAGGATGTTAGGCAGGCTGAAAGCAAGCAACATGCTTAAAAATTAACATAAAACTTTTGATAATAGTTTTCCATGCGATTGTGTGTGTGTGTGTGTGTGTTTGATTGGTAAAGGAACCCAAAGGAACGAACCCAAAACGACGCATCGTCCCACGCAGTTCGGTTGCCTTTACCCATGGCCTTATTCGTTGCCTAAAATCTGAATCTGTGGACGACGACGACATCATAAATTACGAAAAATAAACTTTGTGCCAAAGGGAAGGAAGGTGATGGAGTGGGGGACGAGTTCCAGTTCCAGTTCCCCAACCATGGACAGGCAAATGCTACAAGTCGCGCCGACTAAAATGTTTGTAAGATCCGCGCAAAAGCATTGACCAGGCCAACTCGGGGGTACATATTCGGCTTGAGTGCATTTGCTTGTCAATAAAAAGGTTCCGGTCGAACAAAAAAACAAAAAAACATCTCAAGAAACAGCATAAAACACACAAACAACAAACGCAACAAAATTAAAAAGGCAAATCATCTTAAACTATGCGAAAGAGCTTGTTCAACCGCACTCTGAAACAAGACAGGGATTCTTCAATTACATATTTTCAATGTGATCAAATTGTTGCCAAATCAGTTGCCCCAAAAAATACTTTCTTTAATTAATTAGCTTTTGGCTTATCGAGCATTTAATTATTAATTAGCAAAATTAAGAAACGATTACCCAAAGCGCAGACAGAGTTTAAGTCTCTTCCTTTTCCTTTTGCTCTTTGGGGCAGCACACGACTTGGGAAACCTGGGCAAAAAAGCATAACAAAATTCTGTTAGTCACGCATGCTAATCTTCGTGTTGTCGCAAAACTTGCAACCGTTGCAAACAGCAGCAAGAACAACAACAACATCGACGACAACGTCTGGAGCGTCTGCAACGGCGGTGGCCGCGACTTGGCCATGAGAAGAGAGCTAACTTGGCCCTTTGCATCGTCTGCCAGCCAGCCAGCCAGCCAGCGATATCGATACAAAACTGCATTGTTGAGGTCCCCAAAACAAATGATTATTGTGGAGCCTATTTAAGGCTAATCGTGTTCGTCTCAGACAGAAGAGGGAGCTTCAACTTCAACTGGAGCCTTCCTGCCACTCGTGTTGGTCTAGCTGGCATCTTCGTGATGTTGTGTAATATCCTGAGCGCAGTTCTATTTTTCCTTCCAACAGATTTATGCTTCTTTCAAGACCCTGTAACTGATTAGCACCAAGGGTATATTAAGCTTGTCAACAGAGACATGTAACAGACAAAAAGAGGCGTGCCAGACCCCATTAGGTATATCTCTTTACATATAGAAATGTTAGTCCTGACTGACTGACTGATCATTGTTTAGCCAAAACGGTAAGACCTAGAAGGCTCAACTTTTTGGCCCAACAGAAGTTGTTTTGCGAAATTAGACTATTAAGAGTGTTAAATATTTTATATTCTTGATCGGCAACAACATGAAAGCCCACATCTCAGAGACTAAAAGAGCTAGAGCGCCCAAAGTTGTTATGTGAATTTCTGTATATCCTAGTTGGTTCTTGAATTCGAATTTTCTTTTTCACAAATTGAGAATATAGAGCCTTGAGCTGTAGCATAAATGTTGTACACTATTGTCCGCATATGTCCCATAAATTTCATCACGATCGGATAATAAACTTTACAATAGAATTTCTCACAGTTTTTGTCTAAAGGAAGAAGACGAATATAAGTTTCTTTAAAAATATGTACCGGGTCTTTGGCAGCCGTGATGGCGCAACTGTCGTTTTTCCCATTAGCTTTTTTTTGGGTCAATTAGATTGTTGACCAGGCCACCTTGCCAAAAATGAAGTACAGCATTTAACAAATATGCTGGCCATTATCGGATAAGCTTCTGGATCATTTACTTAAACATGTCACTTCACATTAATCTGGGAGTCGGGCAACAGGCAACGGGCAGCAGGCAACCTGCAACAGGTAGAAGAGACCGCGACTCCGAATCTTGGCCACACACAGCGCTCGCTTCGTGCTTCTGCTTCTCATGCGCCAGTGGCTGACTGTTGACTTGACTGTCCCACTGCATTGGAGTGGACTTGCTTGTGGCCTGGCTACCACACAAAATCGAGATTATCATAAATAATATGGAGTAACAGTTCCACGCGTAAGAGCGCGGCCCTAGGATGCTCATTTGTTGCACGTACTCTTCTTTTCCCAGAAAGGATGAGGTCACATCACAGTCAGTCAGTCCACGACCATAGCTGACCATTATCTCTCTACTTAACTTGGGCAGGAAAGAGGCCCCAGTCAGAGTCAGAGTCAGAATCAGAGTCGTCTTAATGACGTCTAATTTGTCATCGTTGAGGAACTAATTTTTTAGCTTGCTGATATGGACCCAATAGAGCGCTACCTGTCTTGAACACGACGACGCGTCGCGACTCGACTTGAAGTCGAGACCACTATGAAGATTTCTGCGAAAGTTACGAAACTTGCCCATGACACGATACTATCGCGCAAGATGGAGAGCTGAAGCGTTTTATTTTTAAGGGGGGATAAGACGTATATGAGAAGCGGAATTTACATATATTTCCTGGAATAATATATGTATTTAATGTATTCGTTAAAGGGAAACCTCAAAACTCCAAAACTCAACTCAACTGGCGATAAGATAAAGCTGTCTTCGTTTAAAAAAAAATATAAAAAAACAAAAAATTCGCTGTAAAATTTAAATAACTCTGTTGCAAAAGGGCTTTTGGGTGAGATACTTTTTTTTTTTTGAAGAAATCTAACCAGCAACAGGCCCCTTGATGATCTTAGATTGTCGTATTTCAACGAAATGGAAATTAAACACGCGTATTCCCATAAACTAGTTTATTAGACATTAACTACACGCAATAAACGTCATTTGTCACTTGAAATGAATTTATATTTATGTTTACCAAATGTGGAAATGTCAACCGTTTAATTAAGAAATACTCAAATTATTCAGCGGAAATTTACAGTATTCAAACTATTAATTTCAATTTTAATGTGTTTTTTATAGAAACGGAATCTGCGAGTGGTGGAAATTGCTTAAGACTATATCTTTTATATCCGATATTCTTATGAATATTGCAAAATTTTATGTTTCTTGCTGTTTTAGTCTCTAAGAAAGTCGCTTTTATTTAAACTGATAAATTGACTAAATTGACCAAATGGAATTGTCTTTAATTCCCAGTCTTATGCGCCTTAGGGTTTAGCTCCCGACATTTATTTATCAGATACTTTTATTATTTAAATTTATATCCGAATAATAAATAGTTTTCAAATGTATTGCAATTAAAATAGTCAAATAAACCTTTAAGATTCAGTCCAGAATAGTTAAAATTAACCAATGCAGGCTCCACCTCCCACGTTACATTTAACGTCCGGTCTATATTTACGACCATAATTTGTTTAAAACGCATTACTTTTTGTGGTTCGTCCTGATCTTTTGGTAAGCAAAGGCCATTATGGCATTGAGGCATCAATACTTGCAATCGGCAACCGTCTTGAAGTGGCAAATGTGGCAACACGAGGGAATGATTTCTGATTCTGAAAATGGGAATGGAATGGTGGGAAGGTGGAATTGCTTGTGGAGATGCTCATACCGTGCAGCCAAGGAGATCGCCGAGTTGTACTTAAATGTAACAAGACGCATGTCTTGGAAGTTGAACATATCCGGCGCCTAAGATGCTCATCGTGTGCCTGGACAGCCTGCGGGCTAGCGCCAAGTGATCTTAAGCCAGAAGGCAGAAGACCATGATGAAGAAGAGGTGGATGCAGGCTGCATGTCTGTTGGCCGTATTAATAATTTTTGCGTTTGTTTGGCTGTTGTTGATTTAGGGTGCATTTAAAGCGTGAACGACTGCATTAATAATTTCTTTAGCAATTTTATTGTGCATAAATTTCATTAATTTATAATTTTGTTTGATTTTTACTGCGACTAACATCCAACCCGCTGATTCAACGGTCCATGGAGCATGTTGCGCCAATGTGTTGCTGCGCTCCGCTGACTGGGGCATAAATTATTTCTCCGTAGTTTTGGCAGGCGCCCGTTGACCGCGCGCTGCGTAGATTTCGCGATTGCGCACAAAGTGAGGGCTTATCCATTCGTCCTCCACATTCACATCCACGTTCACGTCTTTGGCTTCATCTTCGTTTTCGGTACGAATCTCTGACCGCGACGGCAACAACCACAGCTCGCTGCTGTTGGATGTTGTGTTATACCCGTTACTCATCGAGCTCAAAGGGTATATTGTATTTCTTCATCAGCTAAAACAGAAGTGTCGATGTAATTATGCGCTTCTGTATAAGCACTTAGATCTCAAAGTCTATAAGAGCTGAAGTAACCAAGTTAGGCATCACAATCTCATAAACTATAAGAGCTAGAGTAACCAAATTTGACACACTGAACTCCAAGCAGATCAAGTTAATTTTAGTTTTTCCTTTTCAACCACGCAATTTAAAAAAGACCTGTATTTTTATTTTTACTATTAGAGCTTGACCTTCCAGTTTTGGTGGACGCATTTTATTTTTACACTCACAATGCACTCAAAGTTTTTAATATAGAACATTTCTTTTTATTTTAAATACAGTCGAACTTCCCTAACTCGAATCACCATTATCCACGAAAAAAGTTCGAGTTAGGGAGACTTCGAGTTAGGGAATTTTTTTTTTAGTTTTTTAAATGAAACTACAATTTCATTCATTCATAAATACATTTCAAATTGCAAACTTTTCTTGTTATTTTCAACAAAAAAATTTTAGTTTGTTCAAGACCTGTCGATATTCTCAAAAATAATTTTTATCGTTCTTTTGCTGTATCCAGAAGACGTTCCCGATTCAAATGACATTATTAATTTTCCATTTTTTAATATAATGGAAACTGGTCCACTTTTCAATTTCTTAACAAATAAGTTTAAAAATTTCTTAAAGAGATAAAAATTTGAATACACGTGCTGGTGTCATGATAAATATTATTGAGCTGGTGCGCTGACAAAGAAGTTCATTTCGAACATCTTTCCTAATTGTTGATGCAATATTTTATCATATTACATCACCATATGTTAATGTACATCAATATTACATATCCAAACGATCCGTTAACAAAAGCATAAAGCAGAAAAGAAAAAAAATTCAAACTTTATTTTAGATTTTCCCGAAAAATTCGACTTACAGAAGTACGGGCCAATATTTTTGTTCGAGTTAGGGAGAAATTCGAGTTAGGGAAGTTCGAGTTAGGGAAGTAGAATTGTATGGAATTTGCCTGGCAAACGCTATTGCCACTCGATTTTGTTCGAGTTAGAGAAACTTCGAGTTAGAGAAACTTCGAGTTAGGGAAGTTCGACTGTATTTCCCTTTGTTATTGTTCCCCATCTTTTTTAATCGAACCAAAATTGATTAATATAACGATAGTTAGTTATGGATATATATATGACTGTTTTAATGTACAATATATGTATACCTTTGGAGTCTTAAATTCTTTATTTTATTTCCATATTTGTAGCATAAAATTAATACCAAAATACAATACATATAAGTTTTAACCAGAACAACAAAGTTTTTTATTAAGAGATAAATTTAACGAAATTATTGTTATTTATATCAATAAATATATCCATAAAAACAATACAATGAGTTACGGGTATTTTATAGTTGAGCAGTCGACTATATCGTTCTTACTTGTTGCATTTATATATATTTGTATATATATGTGTGTACAAATATAAGTGTATATTTGTGTTGATGCTCGGGGTCCATGCTTCATTGAGAAACTTATGCGGTTGTTGTCGCTGGTCGTTGATGCTGTTGCTGATGCTGATGCTGGTTATATTGTGTACCATAATGCAGAGAGAGAGGGACAGAGAGAGAGAGGTAGAGAGGTCCTGCAGCTGTGCCCGGCATGTCGCCTGCCAATGTCTTCAGTTTGTGCCCGCGCAGTTAATTATAAAAGCTTGGACATTTTCGCTTCGGTTTGTTTTCATTTCCAGATGCAGATTACATTATGATTTATGCAAAATAGTAAATGCGTCTGATGGCAACATGCGCCAGTCCGCTCCAGTCGTGGACTCTGACTCTGGCTCCGACTTTGCTTACTTGTACTTGCTTACTTGCTGGCAATTCCAACTGCTAACTTGGCTAACTTACCTCACCTCAGAGAGTTAGAAGATATCTCAAGTAGATGCCGTACGCCTACAAGCAATATTTATATTCCAACAAGTGCTTGCACCCAACTGCGACCAAAGTTATTCTAAGCCCCTAATTTCATTTATCGCCCCTTAAACCCAATCATAAAGCAAGGATTGACCGCCGCCAGACAGACAGACAAACAGACAGTCGGACAGTTGGACCTCTTGTGGCGTTTTCCTGACGCAAATTCGTCGCACGGTCCGGCAATAAATCAGCCAGGGCCATGAAGAGAGCTCGTAAAAGTGCTTAAATTAATCATCCCGTACGTGTATTTGTTATTCAGCTCGTAAGGTTTTATGATGCCCATAACCGCGGGGCATCCATATGCGCAACAGGTTGCCACCGCCACCGCTCAAGCCACTGCTGCGGCTGTGTTTTGTTTTCTCTAGGCGCCATCGCTAGCAACAACAACAACAAGAACAACAATATCAAGAGCAGTAACACAACTACAACAAGCGCAATATATCAAATCGTAAAGTTAACTGTGTAATATTCGCAGGTATTTTGCATAACGAGAGTTTTTTGTCATCGCAAGAACTCACGAGTTTTATCGAGCGTGTAATACGCTGAAAGAAACTGTGGCTACACTGGTCAACTTTAATTATAAACTGAAATCTTAGTTATCATAACGATCACATCCTTACAGTTACATTTCGGCATGCGAGAATATCCCTGCCCATTTCTAATTCTAATTTTTTTTTTTTTTTCTAATTTATATATTTTTATTTAACTTATTTCTAAGCATTCCTAACTTTTTTCAGATTTTTAATGGTGGGAATTTTCTTGGCATCACCACTGAAACGATCACTGCTCGATTCAGAATAGAATTCAATTTCTAAACTTGCTTTTTTTCATATGAAAAGCAAGATAATGGAAAATCCTTTCTGGTCAATAAACTACATTAGAATTGTATGCAGAATCGATCAGTTTAGGTTGCGGAATAAGTTGCCTACTCGGCAGCATCGAATTCAGTAACTTCATACTGAATTAAGCCAACCCTGTGCGTTTAAAAGCGCATAAAGTCCTTCAAAGAGCTCTGGGGTAAATCTATAGTATTTTCTGCGTATAAAGTCCTATAGGTCAGTCAAAGAAAAGAAGGGAGAGATGGTGAGTGGGGGCATGGGGTTAAATTGCAAATGAAATTGCATCGTTATTACATGTTTCAGAGCAGCGCAAATTAAATTCCATATGGAAAAGCAATCTTGCCCAGGGCCACATGTATGTATTTATTTTACACAGATCTGCTCTGATGACTCCGATGGCCACATTCAATAGTACGTGACAAACAGAACAGTGAACACTGAACAGTGAACAGTTCAGTGAATGGCTGAATGGATGGTCAAGACAAGATGTTTGACAGCGAAACTGTGGCGCGAGTGACCAAGAAATTCTATCGCCAACCAGGCGCGTAACAGAGAGAGAGAGAGAGATTGACAGAGTGACCAAGTGAATGTGCGAGCAAGAAAGCTTTTACAATCGTTTTTAAATTAGTTTAGTGGCATTTAAGTTAATCGCCTACAAGGGAGCTAAAATTGTCGGTGGTGGCTCTTAAGTTCCAACAGTCTTAGGTTACTCCATTCGCTGCTGCACAACTGTGGTCCTCCATTCAAAATTGGGCAGACGTGATTCGATTTTAAAGAAGCTCCCAGCAGTCGTGGCCGACAAGTGCTTTTCCTTAATAGGCTATCCCGTACTTGTGAGATATTCATCCACACATACGGACAGCAAATTGAGTTGTGCATCCAAAAAACTAAAGAAAAAAACAAAATCACAACAACAGCATAACCGGCGACTGACTCCAACGATGACATCCAATGAAGGGCCATCGTGATATCATTTGAAGGAGCCATGGGATCTGTCCGCCTGTCTAAGCTAGTATGCTGTATTTATTCGCTAGAGCTGGCAAACTATCGAAGGCACTAGCGATACTATCGATCACATTTTTGTAATTTAAATCAATGCTTTCTTTATGTTAATTTATTTATTTTTCTTAATTTACAAAACGGCGACTAAGACTCAATCAACCTTAAAAATATTATATTTTTAAAGTTAAAATATGTATAAAGGCTTAAATTAAAAAGTGAAAGATTCAAAAGTACAAGATTAATAAATTAAGAATTAAAAATTTAACATGGCTATATCGATTTAGCAACTGATGCTGGTCAAGAATATGCATATATACTTTTAGCTTATAAAAAACTTGATAGACACTGTGTACTATTTAAGTACAGGGTCTAAAAATGCAATGCAAATATAACGAGAATGTAAATATCTCAATAGCTCTTGAAAATATCGAGTGACTTACCCAGCACTAATACTCGTTTTTTCTTTGCATAAATCTTACTGTCGCCTCCTCTGATAGTAATGCTTGTAATTAAATTGCGACACGGGCCAGCCAATGGTAGCAAATGGCGCCACAAGATAGATCCGCAAGACAAACAACGATCCCCCACATACAAATAAATACGGCTATACTTGTGCTAAGTACACTGACACAAACACACACATCTGTATAGACGTGGTTGTATTGCAAAGTGAACCATATACCATGGCCATGTGCATGTGCAATTCATGACAGAGCGATGGGGACACGACCTGCGCCGTTGTCCCAAAGTACGGGGCACGTTTCTCAATGAAATTCCAGAGCGATCCTGAACGCTGCCAGCGCTTCTGTGTGTTCCCATGTTGTCTGGGCAGCCATCAAAATATCAGAGTCTAAAAACGAAGCGCTCCACAGTGGGAGATTGGGCTGATCTAGAGGAAGAAAATTACTAACTAAAAATAATAAACTTTTCTTCAAAGCTTTATTTGTTTTGAAAAAAATTTGTTTTAAAAAAAAATAGTATTTAAAAATATTTTTGTTAAATACACATATTTTATTCCAAAACAGTACTTCAGTCTGAATGAATCTTATATATTTATTATTAAAAAGCCATACTGATTAAGGTGCCCAAGAGGTAATCTCTTCTTACACGCTTGCAAGCTGTTAAATTTTTATTTAATTATTTTACAAGAACAGCCGCTAAAATTATAAAAATTAAATAGATTTGAACCGAATGCAGACGGATTTAAAAAGTTAGACTGCAGGAAATTTTAAAAAGAGTTGTTTACAAATTATGCTTTTTTTTGTCATAATTACAGACATACTATTTTAGTTTTATATATGGGTATTTCCAGGATCGAGAACGCGACATATGTACGTCTTAAAATGAAAAAAAATGGCTTAAGTTGACATTTTCAAAAATGCTTTAATGCGATTTATCAACACTATTTTTATTATAAAAGACAAGCTTTAAAGACTCGGCGTTTTCGAATTCTTTATAGAAAACAAGACATCGCGATCGCGACGAAAAATGAAAGTCATGTTTGACTTTATCTTGACAAATGCGAAAGTCTGCGAAATGTGGCGAGTAATTTGGAAGAAAATACTCTTAAACCATAATAAAAAAAATGTAGGTTTTCAATTTAGATATAATTTTGATATGTTAGTATCATTCTGTTTACTTTACAAGTTTTATTTGTAATTTGTAATGCGACATCGGGAACGTGACAAGATTTTCGCCAAGAATTTTAAATAAACCTGAATAAAACTTTGGAGGAAAATTTCACAAGATGTGAGTTTTTGATCAATGTAACGTTTTTGGGCGAGGTGGACCTTTTTCTAAAAATGCCCAAATGTGTCTTATTTCGTAGCTTGCGTGGACTGCCGTCCATAGTGATATGTCCATCAATTTTATAAAATTGAGATTTTTTATTTTGCAAGCCAATTGTCCGAACGAAATAAATTCGGAATGTCATGGCATTGAGAACTCACTGCTGAGTAAAAAGTAAACTGAATAATTCTTAGGTAATTGAATTCTGGTAATAAATTGGCAATTATCTTGACTTAAGCTTGATAATATTCCTCTGCTAGATCGGCTAAAACGCCCACTGTGCGCTGGCTGCTTGGTTGGCGGAAGGGCGCCCGCGACTTGGGCGGCTGCAGCTACCGCAGCGTCGGCGGCGGCGGCGGCGACACGAACAGAGCTCCCTCAGTCGCCAACGCCAGCAGCCAGAAGTTAATTAATTCTGCATGAAATTTAAGGTTTTTGTGACCAGCCGCCCAGCAGCTAGTGCATATATGGCAAGTCATTGTCATCGTTGCTCGACCGGTGTGGAGTGGAGTGGAGAGGAGTGGAAAGGAACTGACGGTTCTGCACGTACTGCTTTGACTCTCCGACTGTATCCGTATCTGTATCTGTATCTTCATATACATATGTATGCATGCATTTGCTCCAGTCTGTGTGTGTCTCTTTGGTTGCGGGCTACCCAATGTGAACACTAATCAACGGGCAACAATCTACCAACTGGAACTGGAGCCCGCACCTCATCAGCTTCCCAAATCAAGTCATTAAGCTCGATGAGTGCCAAATGGAGCAAATAACGCTGCAACTAGGCCGAATGTGCGTCCTGGGAGTTCACAGATGCCCAGTGCAAAAAAATCTCTCAATTAGTCAGACAATTAAATCGATTCAGCAATCGATTCGAAATGAATCCGATTTCATTCATTTATTTCTCATATGTCAAATATTTTTGCGTTCCCTGCGTTTCTTCAAATCGATGCATTATGCACTCAACGAATGCTCCAATGCTCTCTTCATTCCCGACTTCCAACTACTTGTGTGGTTAGTGTCTAACCACATTAATTAGAATTTAAAATGCATATTAACAACAATAATTATCTACGCTGTTTTGAAAGACTCAATTAAACATCATTTCTTTGGCTTGTTTATTTGATTATTTACATTACTAATTTGCTTATACTTATAATAAAAACAGACATTTTGATTTGATAAAATAATGTATAAGACAATTAGTATTACAATTTCATACAAATTTAAGTGAAATTCAAGCAAAAGCGATTTCTGTGGCACCCTTGAATATGTATATCTTAAGTGTGGTAGTTTTTTTTTTTAATATTAATAAATAAGTCCCAGTATATAAAATTGTAATTTAAAATTTAGTATTTGTTTTGTATGAAATTCAAGCGAAAGCGATTTCTGTGGCACCCCCGATTAATTTTAAGTTTGACTTTAACTTTATATTAGATTCCATACATGAAATATGTTTACATATAACATTATTTTATGATTACTGCTTGTCAATATATAATCGAATATATATATATGATCAACTTTAAATTATATAAATGCACAATACAAATTATTAATCATGAAATCTTTAAATTTTTTCAGGATCCTGCGACGGTAAGTTGTACGCTACATAATTCCTAAATTGTACATATGATTACAATAAATCTCAAACTTAATTTTTAATATCACAGTCCCATTACATACATGATTAGACTGAAATCATCAAATTTTCGTAGATAATAAGGAATTTAACGCTGAAAGATGGGAGCTAGAATGACAACGTGAAAGGAGAGCTAGAACTATTAAAACAGCAAGCATGGTAGAATTGGCACCATTTGTTAGGAATTAGAGAATCGAGTTGTTCTTCTTTCACTAAAAAATATACGACAACATTTATGTTTGAAAATTTTCTATTTTTAGATTGATCAGGCCGTTGTTGTTCAATTTAATAAAACGTATTTGTTTATTTGAATTTAGTTGTCAATTATATTTCGATTAAAGTCTTTTATTACATACGTTTATGATATCGGCAATTCAAAAGAATAATAATACAATAGGGATATCCTTGCAAGATGTAATACAATTATGTAAACAGCGTGTAAAGACAACGATTTGAGTGCTCACAATTTGCAAAGTAAGACGTGACCGCGGCCATACAGACAATACAAATACAACATACAATGCATTTTAATATGTACAATAAATTTTGAGACAGGTCATATAAGTGCATGAACTGTTAAGTGTCGCCGACGGGCTTCAAGCTGAGGAATATGAAAAGAAACAATAATTTAAGTTAACAACTTAATAACAAAACAAAAACACGTCACCTCGATCACCTGTTGCTAATCTACGGAATGATCGTGAGGTCCAAAGGCGCAAAGGAAAGGGGAAAAGGAAAAGGAAAGGAAAACAACCCTCATCAGTTTGAGCTTTGCAACTCGTAGAGGATTCCACCTGTCCGCAAGTTTATCGATTGCCCCATTGACAAATGAGACGCGTTGCCGTCGAGAAACCAATTAAAAGATGGATCGTATAAGGATTCAAGTGCCAACTAATGGGTGTAAACTAATTGCAAACAATTGCAGCACAAACTGTTTAACATGCACTTAAAGTATAAATCATGACCATAATTTCTAAACTGGATAATCAAACAAATAATCCATTTCATGGCACGTCAGAGATGAGAGAGAAAAAAGCATGTTGTCAGCAGTTCGACGCTGAGAACCGACTGCGACTAATTAGAGACACTCCCCATGAAGTCCCGAGCACCTGCCGATGACGATGCGACGCACTCTGAACAAGTCTGGGTATCATTAATAATTCCAAGTTCGGGACCATGGGGAACGGTTAGCGGACTTATTCAGTCGAACGCATAATAACCACGATTAAAGCAAACAAGGCTCATTGTCGGTTAAATGACAAGTTTTGACAACTTGTGAAACGACAAGTGGCCAAGTCAGTGGCTGGTCAACAACCACACCGCTGCCAAAAGACATGCACACACTTGGACTGAAGGGACAGACAGCGTAGAACGCGACCCAGTTAAATTAATAATCCGCATAATTGGAGAACTTAACTCGCCAGGGAACGGAAAAGGAACGGAAAGAAAAAGAGCATGGTGGCGACAAAAAGAGCGTTATTTGCTTTGCGCTTAATATATCATTTAGATTGTTCTCTCTAGATAAAAACGCAGCGAGGACTTTTGCTGTCATTATTATTGTTTTTATATTTTTTATCGTGCTCTCGTAGTTGTTGAATTTTTTTATTTCTTTTTTTTTGATAGTACAATGGGGTGCGTATGCCCACCAAGTTAACATAGTGTTCATTATTATGACCAACTTTGTTTGCGCTTAGGTCAAGGTATATGGTTCCTCTACGAGTATAATTTCTAATCAATTTAGTTAATCGAGCGGCCATAAAGAGAAAATAATTGTTTCTGTTTCACATTCATGTTCAATGCTCTTGTCTCAATTACTCTGGGAACTTACACACATTTTTAGGTGTAATAGCCTCAGATTGTATATCAGATTTCAGCTTTTACCAGGCAATTAGTCCAAAGCTCATGTTCCGTTTGTTAAGAACTTTTTATTACTTGTAATAAACCAAACATTTGAAACTATGTATGGATTGTTAACAACGGAAATTGTTTATTATTATCGAGGGTGCTGATTTACCAAAGAAAGGAGCATTATTTTAGGACAGAAAAGAAAAGATCTTTATCTAAAATAAATCTTAAAAATGTTTGCAAAATCTTGGGATTATAGTGGATTTGTTGGCTAATTTTGACTGGAGGAATTGTAAGCTGTAAAGGGAAAAAATATCATTAAGATCATTTTTTTTATTGTAAAACAAATTTTATTTCATTCATTCAACGACGAAATATTAAACTACTTCTCCATATAATTATAATCTAATCTAATTTATTTTCATTTTATGTATGCTGTCATCATGAACTGGTTACCCACAAAACTAGGGTGTAAGTACGAGTATTTAAAATAACTATAATAAGTAGTTGCATTTCGAGAAAAACAAACAAAAATTAAATACACATTAAGGTCTAAGTAAAAGTCGGAACCGGAAAGAGTGCAATTGCAGACTGTCCGGCGTAGTTGACGTAGTGATAAATGAATTTCCCAAACAATTGGCACCTACTAAAATGTCTTTTAAAGTATGAACCATTCACTTTGACGATCAACAGCTCGGATCTGAGCTGTGAACTGAAAAGCAAGCCTTAATTACAACCAGCAAAATACTTGTTAAACATGACAATTTTTATGTGCCGGCGATCGATCAAAACGACAGCTTCTGGATAGTAGCATTTCAGGGTTTCCAAAAGATTCCAGTCCAGTCCGAATGTCTGCTGGTCTGCCAGTCTGCCATGCCAGGTCTACCACTTTGAATAGCACTTGGACTCGTGTCTTCTTATCAACGTAATATCGAATTTCGATCAAAACGCCTTCGAGCGACTTAACTTCTTATTATTATTGTGGAAACGGCACTCGACGCAGGCGCTCGACTTTTGGCGCAAAACGAGACACTGAACGTAGACCTTGTTGTCTTGTTTCTTGTTGTTGTTGTTGTCCTGGTTAGCTCCTGGTTTGCCAGCCCACATTCCAGCTCACATGACCCTCATTATCATAGTTGGCACCATTAGGGGAAGATAATTTTCGAGCACTCGACGCACTTGGAGTTTAGACAGTGGACATTGCTCTATGTATATGTATGTATGTATGTACACTGTACATACATCTGCCAAGATCGGACAGCGTAATTGCCGTTGAGGCTTGCCAATGTGTTATTAAATTGTTAAAGCGAAATGGCAGCTAGTTGCATGAAAGCTATATTTAGCACTTAAAATGGAAAAAGGCAGATAAAGCTTGAACAAGATCAACCTTAATTAGAGTTTGTTTTTCTTGAAATACAAATTTAATTAACAATGACAATATTTATTATATTCTTATATATTATCTTTTCAATATTTATATTTTATTTCTATCATTTTACATGGTTCCTACAAAATACATTAAACCTTGGACAACAAACAGTATGTAAGTATGCAAAAGAAAAAATTTAATAGTATTGATAACAGAATTTTTTTATTTTAATACGAAAAATTTAATTGTTGATTGTTTGATATTCAAAATATTTTTAAAAGTTTACGGATAAATAGATTTTATTTCATAATTGTCATCTAAAAGCATAGTCCAATATAAATTTGTTTTGTTTGATTCTAAATCTTTAGGGAACACATAAAATAAGCCTCCGTAATTTTTATTTTATATATTTGTAAGCCTATTGACAGTCATAAAATCGTATATCTAAATCAGGGGTGCCCAAAATTGCCTTATGGATGTGCACGCACCAATACAAATATAAGAAAACACACGCATACATGTAAGGAACATCTTTTTTGTTTCAATGTGTACACAGAAAAAAAAATAGAAAGAAGTTTCTTCAAAAAGTCACACGCATCACACGTTTCACAACAAAGTGAAGTTTTTCTTTTTCAGTGTACACAAAACGATAAGACAACAACAAAATACATTCGGATTAGCAAAAGCAAAACGACGCAATGCAATTGTTTTTGTTTTGCAGGCAACGAAAGTGAACGGAAAGCAACAATGCAAACGTTGTTCTTGTTTTGCAAGGAACGAAAGTTGACGGCAAAGCGGAATGTCCAAATTGTTTGTGTAATTGTTCAATGTGTGCCAGAAGCTTACCAATGTGTATTCTCAGTTGCTTCCCATATCCTATGTGCAATACAAAAACAAATGAGCGTCGTGTGCATAGGCGATGGGCATCCCTGATCTAAATAAATACATACACTACTGGCCAATTTAAAGAGTACACTCTCTTTTTACTATACAAGCTATTGTAAGTCAAGTCTTCACAGTAAACAAAATATATTTGGAAAGGTCGCTTAAATTCCGTTTGAATGATGCAAAACTTTCCTTAACCCATTAAGTGCCCATTGAAAATTTCGAATTTATGTAAATGTCTACTTTTTTAACTCTTTTCTTCGATTTTGTACAACAAATTTTTAGATGCAGAAAAATTATTTAAACAATTTCAAAATTTTCAATTTTTAAAAATATAATTTAATTTTTTTATAATTTTTTGACAGTTGCTTAAAATTAACTTAATCGTCATTTTCAAACAATAAATGCCTTTTATGCAATTTTAAAAAAATTATAAAAAAAACACAAGCAAAGACATTTATGAAACTTTTTTTTGCGAGTGTACTTATTAATTTGGCCAGTAGTGTATATATTTTGAATGCTAATAATGTTTAAAAATCAACCTATAGATAGAATGAAATTTAAACAAAACGTTTGCCAAATTGAGTTTCCTAGCGAATTTAAAACAATGATGTTTGCCAAGTGGCATTGTCTTTAAGGGGTCGAGATTAGCATCGATAGGTGTTATCTACTAGATCG
>JBAMBJ010001386.1:0-22898 GCA_037043495.1 Drosophila recens | reverse complement strand
TGCTATATTATTTAAATAGTTCTAAAAAGCTCAATTAAATATCTCTGACAATAATATTTTAATGATTTGAAGAGATATAAAATTTCAAACTTATTAAATAAGATTCTGTATGCTTGCATATATACATACATATATGTATGTATGTATATCGTTGTTTAATACTCCAGGCAACAATCTTACCATCTGTTTTACTAAATAATTTATGAAAATAGTACATATGAATTTTTAATGATATTCGCTAAAATTTTAATTTTTCTGCACTGTTCAGTCGGCTATAAAATTACCCTTGAACAAATTGTTGCCCTGATTTATAGTTTATAATATTTGATACTTGCAATGAGGGGAAAAATGTGGTCAAGAAACAGGCGTTAAAATTGTAAGTCAGTAAAATTAATTGCAGCAAAATAAAAAATGCGAGTCAACAGTTTACTTAGGGCACTAACTGGCACTAAGTAACACTTTTGAGGTCGGAATCGGCCTGAATCATGGTGTAAACGTGCAATGAGCATGCACTTTTCATTCTTTTCAGCTCGTTTCGTTTCGCTTTTCCATCTGCTTTCCGGTCAGGGGCACTTTCCTTTTCAATTTCAATTTGAGCGTTTTCTGCGCATTATGCCATTTTGCCATTTTGCAATGACGTTAGATGGTCTTTTGCAGCTGGTTGTGCTGTCATTGAGATTAAGTTTTTTTTTTAATTGCTGGCAACAAGTGTTTGTTGTTTTGTTGTTGCCCCGCCTTGAGAACTTTTTGTTGCTGTTTTTATGACCAAGGCGACAAGGTGTAAGGCAAACCGAGTCAGAGTATCTGAGGGTAGCTTCCTCCTGGGCCAAAGCCTATTGTCTAATGTCTGAGTTTGAGTCTGTTCATTGTTAGCCGCTTTGTTTGGCCCGGCACATCATAATTATGTTGGCAAATTTGAGTAATGAGCAGGTGCAATTACCGTGTGTAAGCAACAGCAGCAGCAACAGATACAGATACTTACTAAGTATCTGCTCATAGCCAAACATTGACGTGGGTATGCAAATCTTACTTATGTACTTACTTACATACGTATAATTAAAGTTTTGTTGTTTCTCATTTGCGTTTGTTGCGTTTCACGGCATCTTAACTTTTCAATGTTTGTCTGTTAGTAAATACACACATACACACACAGATACATATAATACCCTCTGAATCTGTTAAATGCAAATGAAAGCCAAAGTTAATTTGTAAGATTTTCACGTTGCGATATGTGAGGCGAGTGCAGCTACATGACAGTGCAACTGCGTGGCTTTTGCGGTTACTTATACGAGTACCCGTATTCGCACTCATTCGTATTCGTACTCGTAATACTCTATGATCATTAAGTTGCTAATGGTGTTGCTGCTAATTGCCACCACACAGCGAATGCGTTTGCACCTGGCGCATAAAAGTATGCAATACTTTCTACAATTCTTTCTTCTCTGCTGTTCACTTTAAGCATAACCACAACAACACTTGCAACTGCTGATAAACCACCTGCTCTTTATCTCTGTCTCTCGCTCAGTATCTGTGTCTCTTTCCTGCTAAGTCATTAACTGTGTTGAAGTGCATGTAATTAATTGTAGCATACTTTGCGGCTGAGCTGGAAAATGTACTGTGGATTGAAATTAAAAGACAACTACTTAATGTTTAAATAATTCAACGAAATAAGCACAGCTCATTTATTTTGAATAACACAAAATTATATTTATTGCAATGTTATATTTATATTTTGTATATTTTACGCAAATAATTAAATTTAATTAATGACTTATCCTCAATTTAAGCTTTTAAATTAGCTTAAATCAATGAATTGAAAATATCTTAATAAATATTAGAGATTGAATTTAATATAAATGTATTTTATTTTTTGTTTCTGTTTCTAGGATGTCTTCCGGACTAATGTCGTGTGTGCGGGAGAATTCCCCACCCTTGGAACTGAATCTATATGGCTCGGGTCCTTTGTCATTGCCACTGGAAGGCAATAGTAGATCCCATGGCTATCAGGGACCAACAACATCCACACCTATCGCTAGTCCAGTGGCCACAGAAGATGGTAACAATTCAACGAATGTGGGTAAGTCACAACTTTGTCTTTTCGATTATGTATAAGATCAAAGGTGCTTATGTAAGGTGGTACATGCTTATATATATTTACATACTTGTATGTGTGCAAAAACAGTCCGCGACTTTCCCGAACAACTACAAAACAATTGGTACAATGCGCAGCAATTGTTTATACCCTTTACTAGCAGGGTTGCTGCATGCTGGGGGCCATTTAGTGTTGCCACTAGTTGATGATTCGCCACCAAGTTAATTGTTGCTCCCGTGAGAGAGCATTACTTTAGTTAGTTTATATATTTTCAAACAGATATGTACATGTGTGCATAATTAGCTGGGGCTGTGAATTTCGTTTTGTTGCAACCGCATTCGTCAGTCTGCCTATCTGTCTGTCTGTCTGGCAGTCTGTCTGTCACATAAATCTGCAGAAAAAGCACACAGTCTAGTGTACATCATCTATATGTATTCAAATACAAAACATACGAGTACATATTTAAATATAAATACAAATCTACATGCATGTGTGACCTTTTTATTACATTTGTTTTGTTTGTTTTTGTTTTTGTGAAATTAAAATAAATTTCTCTGCGTATTATATAGAAAATTAGATAAGAAATGCTTTGCTTTCCTAAAACGCAATTATACTCAATAAGTTAACCGATAATGTTGTTCTTCTTAGCTCTTTATATCGTTTAATGCAACAACATCATTAGTCATTATCAGTACAAAGAAAAATGGAACTTATCACATCACATTGGATGCTCGTAATATATGTTTAACAATGAAAATTCGTTTTTAGTATTCACAACAACTTCGTAAAGTCAATGAATAATGTTTATGTAATTACGGATGGTAACAACTTTCTATGGTGATGAGATTGACTGAGAAATTCTATGGGAGGGTAACCAATAGAAACTGTTCCCTTTGTTGTTGCTAGCATGCAGAAGCAATAACAATAACAATACAACAAAACAATAACAAAGCGCGCTCTCACATAATCACTTACATACATATGGATTTGTAAGAGAACAGGCGCTGTTAACCGCCAGCAGGTCACTGTTATGCATTAACAGTTTGCTGTTAATGAGCATAGGTAATGGTAATGTAGTACGAATAAAAAGCCAAAGGCAAGAGCTAATCAGTTAGCCGCTAATAAGCCAAACATTTGCCGATCCGATCCGAGGGCCATTCGGGCTTTTTTCGCTTCGCTTCGATACGATTCGATTTCAATTTGTATTTGGTGTTTTGTCTGTTATTTCGATTTCGTTGTCGTTGTATTCGTATTCGTATTCGTGTATTCACTTATTCATTCTGTGCTCTCTGCTCCACCTGTGCAGGTGAACAATTCGTAGTACCTGGCGCGTGTCTTACTAATTGCTGTGCTCGTAACTAACTTAAATTAGAAATGAAACAAACATCAACGCAATTGCAATTGTAAATCGGTTCATACAATTGGTAAATCGATATTTGTAATACGGTTTCATAATTTGCCACTATGCTAATAACATTACAGTGAGTCAAGCTAAAAAACGCGCATTATTATTTTGAAAAACTAAAAAAAACAATATCCAGAAAGTTGTTAGCCAATAAGTGAAGTGCATAATTGTGTTGTTATTGATTTCTGCGATAGCATCATCAAGTAAAACATATAAATTAAATTTGTTCAACTTCTAACTGTGTTCGCATGTTTACAGCACGCACTGTAAACAATTGAGCGAACAATTGTTGTAGTCTGAAAAACATCTGCATCTATTTTCGGTGAATTTTATTTGAACAGGTAATGTTAATTTTTTTGTGCTTTTTTATTTATTTATTCAACTAAGAAATGCTTAACATAGTTTCCTCGGTATTTCGCCCATAACTTAACAAATCGGGGCAAATGTGATTCTGTATTATCGAAATATAGATTATTTGTATGAATTTGTGTAGCTTAAATTGTAGTTGGAATTATGCCAGACTGTCACTAAAGCCTCGTTTAACAATGGTTTAGTTCGAGTGCCAACCAAGTACTTATTTGGGTCAGATATTATCAAGCAATTAAACTGCTCAATGGACAACGAATTTACTGGTTCAATGAGAATTATGCGGGTCTCAATGGGAGAGGCAGAGAGTGAGAGAGAGGGAGAGAGAGTGAGAGAGAGTTTCAGAGAAGTGGAGGGTAGAAACACAAAGAAATTCATGAAGAATGTCAAAGGTTTATCAATCGATTTCTGTTTAACACTTGGCAAAGTAATCCAAAGTGCCTAAAGCTAGTGATGGTAGCGTGATTTTTAATATGAACCCAACACTTAATGTAAAGATGTTGATTTAAATATTTTATATTATTATATTCAACTATTTTACGATGAAAAAAATACTTATTGAAATAAAGAAATGTGAGATCTCTAAAGATTTAGATGACAATTTTGAAAAACACTCAGAAAAGGTGATGTTCCTGAAATGTCAAAGTATATATTATTTGGATTTGTTTCGGATTCACAAACCTCAACATAATAATTTATTACTTGTGTGCTTTAAACAGAAAATAATTTCATTTAAATGTACTTTTTTCTCTTTATATTCAATTAAAAAATGTATTTAGTCAAATTTTATTAATTTTAAACTTTATATAGATTTAACAGAAATATTTTGACATTTAAAACAGAAATTTACTTTTGATATTGTCTTTGGATTGTTGGGAATTCGTAGAACTTGTTTGTTCATTTTTTAAAAATGTTTAGAAAGTCAAAGAGCATACTTTCAGTTCATGACAAGTCGTGTCACGACACGTGCTCAGCTCTGCACACAATCAGCCGAGAATCCGGGTGAATGAGAGACGTTTGTTTGTTATATCACTCCCCGGAAATGGGAGGCAGTTGCAGAGGAAAATAAGAAAACGAAGACGAAGTCCAATCGGAGTCAATAGACAGTGGTCAGACTTAGAAAGAGCTCTAATTGGAGTGACAGTTGTGGTAGGCATTGTGTAATCAGTTTCATGTTGTTTGTTGCTGTTGTTGTTGCTGTTGTTTTTAAGTGTGAGTTGCTCTCAGTTTTAGCGGGTGTCTGATAAGCTTCATGTCAGCGTCACGTTGCTGCTTGATTGAAGCCAACTTCCCAGAGATTATGGACTGCCAGTGTACTCTCTTTTCTTATCGACACTGATAATAGTCGCAAGTAGTTGACGGCATTTCGACTTCTTTCCAAGATGGTATTGGCTCAAATTATAAAACAAATAGAAAACCTGTTGAGTCGCATTATAAATATAGACTGTTTGTGTAACCATATTGGCCATAGAATTCGCTGAAGAACTGATTAGAATTGGCAGAAGCCAAAACGGTTTGAAGGCCAATTAGATTAATCACTTTAATCTACGACATTTGCATTGAAAGAGCCATGTTGCATGTTGCGTGTGGCAAGTTGCAGTGCGAGTTACGCAATTTTAAGTTGTTTTCGTTTTCGTTTTTGTTCTCTATTTATATTCTGCCAACTCGTAAGTGAATTAAGCACTTGTAAAGCGGATAAGCTGCCCACACGCCAATGCCAACTGGGAATGGATGATGACGCCGAGCGCGGGAGGGCGTGGCAGCTGAAGGGGGCAGGGCGCAATGTGGCTCACTTGACCTTCCTTCCACCAGCCAAGCAGCTAACAAGCCAGCCAAGCCAACGAGCCACAGCAAAAACAAATGCCCAAAGCATGGTTAACTGAACAAAAGAGTAAAATAGAAAAAAACATAAAATAAAAACTTGGTAAAACAACACACACACACACAGATACATACATGTGTCAAGTATCCGCTCACACAATTACGTCCAAAACAACAACAACAACAACAAGAGTCTCCAATTACTGCAACTCGCTGTTGGCTTTAAAAAGTGGCAGTCGATTTGGATTTTGTCATGTCTGAGCTATTGCCAGTTGCCATTTTGCCAATTTGCCAGTTGCCAGTTGCCAATTTGCATTTGTGCGCGCAACATTTGCAATTGATTAATTAATAAATGCGCCTACTTTGTGGCAAAGGCCGCCAAATCGCAGACAACTAGACAACTCGTCGAATTTGACAACTTCGATTACCAGTTTTGACGCCTCTTCGCTCTTGGCTCTTTGCCACATCCACATCCATAATTCATTTAGAATTTGTGTCAACGCCAAATGCCCTACCAACAACAATGGTAACAAGCATATTTTACTTAGCTTCAGTTGTACACCTAAGCAAACTAAAGTGAATGCTCCCTAAAGCAGACAGCTCACAACAACATTCTAAAATCTATTTGTAGTAAAATGAAATAATTTTAAATAAATTTCTACACCCAGAACCTCAGCAATAGCTTAAAGCCGATCTTTAGTCTTCAATAAAACTTATCAAATCATTTTAAAAATACTGAATACATCTATTATATTTGCTAAAAGTAAAACTTTTGTTATACCTATATAATAAACTGGCACAACAGTTTCGATTACATCACATGAATTGCCTCATGCTGCCAAATAAGTTAAGGCGACTTACAATGTTTTGATAAATTACTGAAATCACATAAAAGACAATGAACAAATAACGAAACAACTTAAGTGACAGTGCGAAGAGATTTTAAAATAATATAGACAAAGTATTACCAAACGACATCATCTCATATGTATATAGACGATGATATACAAAGTATTTAGAAGGAAATGTTTGTCATTTTAAGATTGACTCATCATGATTCATATGATTTATAATAATTCGGAAAATGAAAGTAATGAGAGAACTTCTATACCACCTACAATAGGTGTTATATGTATATATTTTAGCCTTGATAACAATTTTTTTAGCCTTGGGAATTAATGCTCAAATTCGATTTTAATTCTTATAAGCTTTGACAGCCTGTGCCCTCCGTGTGTTGTACACGAAAACTCAGCGACTTGGCTCGCGTGCCGGCTAAGATATATGCATATGGCTTATTGACTGGCCCCAAAACGTGACTGGCATACTGTCGATATTTATTACAGTCGCACTGGCTGGTAGCTAACGGTAGCACAGGCCGTGGTGCTATGGCCTATTGATTAGAAGCTTTTAAGGGAGCCAAGTCACATTTCGACTGCTTGAAGTTGACGACTCATTAACTTCCGCTGACAACCTCTCATTCAGCTAGGAGAAAGTCCTATGGTATGTTACTTCTATTATAGTAGTTACTTCTGCTAAATGTTAAAATGCTATTAGTGACAGCCTGGCACTGTAAAACAGTAAATGTTAATTGTTAAGATATCTTATTAATACATACCATCGAATTTATCAAGTACCGCTTAAATGTAATTTTAAATGAATGTTAAATAACTGTAAGTGCAGTTGTCACTGTTAAGTGCAGAATGTTAATGACGGCTTTGTTATTATTATTCTTACTTATAATTACCATCCACTTCATCTAGTCCCAAGCGTTCATCTGGGACATGAATGACACAAGCGCATATAGAATTGAGTCACGTTTAGGGCTACACATGACATCATGTTTCCCTCCCTGCTGATTTAGCTGGAACTGTATTAGAATATGTAACTGGAAGTATATAACTACTATCAGATTTGAGTACATCTCCTGTGCTAAATCTATTGACGGCTTGTGCAACTTTTTAGAGTCACGAAATTTACGTGCTTCTTAGCTGATTTCCGATAAGTACGAGTATAATCGTTAATTGAACAATGTAAACACAGTGCAAAGGCGTTAAAAGCATTTGCGATGGCTCGATGCTCTTTCTTCGTTGTTGTTTTTTATCAGCAATGAAAATAAACGTTATGAGGTTATTGACGACAGAACCCTAAATGAAACTGGAAACAACAACAATGGAAATGAAATTGATTATAATTTACAATATGATTTTAAATCAAATGAATGCGCGTAGCCCAAAGCGTAGTAAACGTGTCTGATAATTATTATAGGATACCCTATGGAACCGTAGGGTACTTCAATTTCTGTCTGTCAATTTCTTCACTCTGAGTACAACCAATATTTAACGCTCTTTCCATGGAAATATATGTTTATTCGTAGATTAGATACGACCTTGCCCAAGAACTAGACTCAGTCTTTCTCTTTCATTCATTCCCATTCAGTCATTCACTCTTTCTCTCTTTGTGAGTTTGTATAGTATATCTGAATTTCATTTGATTATTTGGCTTTTGGGTGTTCCCAAGAGCACATTGACTTCGTTTTTGCCTATTTATGGGCATGTTTTTCGCTCGTTCGCCAATTGAATTGTTTTTGGTTTGGTTTCTTATCAATCATGTCGCTGATTTGTGACACCAATTTGGTTGCTCAACTCTTGAAACAATTCTCAAAGATGAAATAAATTTGATTCGCAATTGATATATTAAGGCTTTTTGTTCATTAGTTTAGTAAAGTTGTGAATATCTACAAGTTGATCAATTAAAAACATGATCAACTTGAATATAGTTTATCTGATAAACTATTCAAGCTTAAGCTGGTAAATTAAGGATATTGGATGATCTTATAATTTTGTTGCTATGTGGAAATCAAGTCGAACCGAAAATTTTGAAATTAGAGTGGGAAAACTACACAACTATCTTCCTTTCTTTTTAAATGATATTATTTTACATTTTCCTATAATCATTTCACTTTCAAATTCTTGAAATGGAGTCAGTTTTATATGTAGGTTGAGCTCCTGTTCATTTCATAATTACGATTGAAGATGAAGTGGATGGATGGTAATTATAAGTAAGACTAATAATAACATATCTGTCATTAACATTATACGCTTAACAGTGACAACTGTACTAACAGCCATTTAACATTCCATAGAAGTAGCATTAAAAAGGAGGTTGATCACCATTACTGAATATATTTTTATATACAGTCGAACTTCCCTAAAGCAGGGTATCCACAGTAGAATTTTGTTTGTCGAACCTGTTGTGTTCGACAAAAGTTCGCATGTGGATATCTATGTTCGAAACAAATTTGGTTTCGAGCATAGATATCCACATGCGAACTTTTGTCGAACACAACACGTTCGACAAACAAAATTCTACTGTGGATACCCTGCTTAACTCGAACTTCCCTAACTCGAAGTTTCTCTAACTCGAACAAAATCGAGTGGCAATAGCGTTTACTAGGCAAATTCCATACAATTCTACTTCCCTAACTCGAACTTCCCTAACTCGAATTTCTCTCTAACTCGAACAAAAATATTGGCCCGTACTTCTGTAAGTCGAATTTTTCGGGAAAATCCCCAATTAAGTTTGAATTTTTTTTCGTTTCTACTTTATGCTTTTGTTACCGGCTCGTTTTGATACGTAATATTGATGTACATTTACATATGGTGATGGTATATGATAGAAGATTGCATCAAAAATTACTTAAGCTTGTGAAATTGCTTTAGGAAAGATGTTCGTAATGTACTTCTTTGTCAGCGCACCAGCTCAATAATATTTATCATGGCACCAGCACGTGTATTAAAATGTTTATCTTTTTAAGAAATCTTTAAAATAATTTGTTAGGAAATTTAAAAGTGGACCAAAAAAATTGAAGTGGCTGAAAAATATGGTATCTCATCGATAACAGTTTTCATTATATTAAAAAATTAAAAATTAATTATGTCATTTGAATCGGGAACTTCTTCTGGATACAGCAACAGAACGATAAAACCTATTTTTGAGAATATCGACAGGTCTTGAATAAACTGGAATTTACTTTTGTTGAAAATAACAAGAAAAGTTTGCAATTTGACAAGTATTTATGAATGAATGAAATTGTAGTTTCATTTAAAAAGCTGAAAAAAAAAAATTTCCTAACTCGAAGTCTCCCTAACTCGAACTTTTTTCGTGGATAATAGTGATTCGAGTTAGGGAAGTTCGACTGTATTTTAAATATCTCATCGATATTATCAAAGCTATGACAAAAGATCGACTATAATTATTTACGGAAACTATGATACTCGTGTAATAATGTAAAGCAAGCTGTACCTTTTATGTATTTTCTCCAAATGTCGTTAGTACAAAATGTTTTTATTTTTAACCCTGTAACCAAATTAAGTTGTTTTCCTTCCGTCTTTCGCTGTCCTTGTAGAGCAACAACAACAACAACAACATCAGCAGCAGCAAAAGCGCCGTCGCTTTCATCCGTTACGTAACTTACGACGGATCTTTCGTCGACGGACAATCAATAGTGCGGACAGTGCCGCCGCTGCCGCTGGAGGAGAGTCGCCTGGTCCGGGTTCCTGTAACACGTTGCCACCGCCGACGAGCAGTTCTAGTGAGAAGAATCTGCGGAGCATTGCCCTCTCCGGATCCTGCTCCTCTGCAGGCGACAAAGTCTCGGCGTCGGCCTCGTCACCGGCATCGCCTTTGACCCACCAGCAGCTGCACGAGAGCTACCAGACGCAGTCTCTGCCCAAGTCCAAGTCCTACGGCTCCCATCGCGATGAGCTGCTGAGCGTGCTGCTGGGCAAGAAGAGATCAAGCAAACAGCCACAGACACAGACTCAGACACACGGCTCCGAGCAGCCAGTGCAATCCAATCCCGACGCCATGTACCAGACACAGCGACAGCAGATGGGCGTGGCCGTCTTCCCCGACGCGAATGCCAAGGGCATGAGTCGGAGCAGTTACTTTGTGGAGAAACGCCACCATCAACATCAACATCAGCGACAGCTGCGCAGCGTCGGTGACTCCTCGCAGGATCTGAGCACCGAAGACAGCGGCGCCGTCGGAGGCGGCGGAGGAGCCGCCGACATGTCCGACAGTCAACGCAGCCTCAGCGAGGGAAGACTGCTAGATGTGGACGTGGATGGGTAAGTGCTGACAATCCCCATCTCCTCTCTCTCTCTCTCTCTCTCTTACATTCTTTCTCTTTTCCTCCGTTTTCTCTTACAGCGATTACACACGCGAAACCCTTTCGCAATCCCATGACAGCGTCTTCTCTGAGTCAGCGACAGCCAGCAGTCTATCCATTGTGCTAAAGGTGAGTTCACATGGAGCAATTCATGTATTCATGTAAACAAAACAATGTGATAGCCTAACAGATACCCTGTAAACATTCATGCAATCTTAAGACATCTTCTAGATTTAATTCTATCAATTCAAAATTCTTCCATAAATCTAACTCCTTTATTCAAATTTTCTTTAACTAAATCGAGTTGGAAAAGGGGATTTATTTGTTGAATTTTAATTCTTTTGCCTTTGCCAAACATTCAGAATACGAAATTAATATCAAAAATTAACTATCAATTTTTTTCATTGCATAAATTTTAATTTGATTTTTGTGAAATATTAAAAATAGCCAAGATTACTATCGGGTATATAAATATTTAGACTTAGAGCTAGACTTTTAATCTAGATTAAGTTATAGTTTTAAAAAATCGAAATATCTCTAAAATGTTAGGTTTAACCTTGATTTATTTTAGGATAAGGCAACATTGTCAGTCTTATTTCTCCCCTTTGAGTATCTAAAAGAGTATTCAGACTTCTGCAATTTGAGTGAATACATGAAATATCGTGTCAGTCGACAGTTAGCGCAATAAACTTGTATTATTTGTATTATGAGTATGAAAAAAACTGTTAAGAAGAGAAAACTCATTATAAATTCATGGCTTAAAGGAAACTCTTTACTTGTAAATTATTTTGGGCTTGTTTATATCGATCCGGATTCCATAATCCATGGCCACAATTAGCCATGAGTCATGGCAAACAGAGCTGCGACTCAGTTGGGCTTCTCTTTAGTAATCGACATGAGGCACCCTTAAATAACAGTTAACAGCTTTGCAATGGCCTCAAAGGGTCACCCAATGATATATGCTTCAATTTACCCCCCAACATGTGCTCCAACAAAGAATGTTACTCATACTGTTGTTGTTATTGTTGTTGTTGATGTTGTGTTGTATTGCAATCATTTAAATTGATTTTAATCAAATTCAATTTACTGGCATGTGGACGTCGGTTTGTTGACTTGGGATTGCAATCGAGGATGAGATTGGGGATTGGAATGGGGATTGGATTATTGACTCAACATTTCCATTGTTAGCTCAAATGTGTAAATCTCTTGAGCAACTTTCAGTTAATTCAACAGATCAACAGAGCAGAAATATGTTATTAATAGTAGTTCAGTTAATGTTTTCCCTAAGAAATTTGTTATCTTTAATTCAGTCTATTATCAAGAGATCTGCAAAGTATATTTCTTTTGAAATATATATTTTAAAATATAAATATACATTATTATTCCATACGATATACATTATCTACACTTCAGATAATACAAGCAACTCTCAATAGATCACACGAGCTTTTCCATGGTTATATCTACTTATATGTATTTATTAATACGAGTACAAATATTTCAGTTAATATGCAGATATTTTTCCTATAAGCAATTTATTATTGTATTCTAATAAATCCATTAAATCTCGATTGATCTAAGAGGCTTTTGTTTAAGAACTACGTTTATTATCTATGCTCAAGTTATCTAGACAAATATCATGAGATCTGCAGAGTTTTTTCCCTAAAAATATTCCATATTCAACCAACTTAAAAGATCTGACGAGTTTTTCACTTCAAAATGGCATTCAAATACTATATTAATACGAGTACATTTCTGATCTCTACTCCAGTTAATATTCATTTTTATTTTCTTTAGAAATATTTAAAATACTGCTCTAGTTCATCCAGTCATGAAAAATATCATGAGATCTGCAGAGTTTTTTCCCTAAAAATATTCCATATTCAACCAACTTAAAAGATCTGACGAGTTTTTCACTTCAAAATGGCATTCAAATACTATATTAATACGAGTACATTTCTGATCTCTACTCCAGTTAATATTAATTTTTATTTTCTTTAGAAATATTTAAAATACTGCTCTAGTTCATCCAGTCACTCTCGATAGTTCTTTTTCTTAAGATATAAGTATTTTTTGACTGCAGTTAATCGCGATAGTTACCGATAGATCTGCATAGTTTTTGCTTAGAAGTAATATGTTATCTAATAGAGATCTAATAGTGATCTGAGCTGCGTTGGTGTCGATGTCCGTGCTAGTTTCGACTGCATAATCGCCAAGTCTGTGTTTGGTTTGCCGTGAAACGAGAAACAAGCAAGAAGCTGAAATGCAGAAAACAACGCAAGCGCCGTAGCCACCACAGCACCACAGTACCACAACAGAGCACCACCGCAACTGGCAACGAAAGCCGAAAGCAATCTAATGCCCCTCCGACTGCCTCCCGCGTCACCCTCGTCTATTGTGGGACGTTGTAAGACTGTTGTATGGACTGTTACTCCGGGCAACTTGGCCAACTGCAGCGCGTGGCCAACTGCAATGTGTGGCTTCTTCCTTGTCTCTTTCGCTCTCCCTCCCTCTCTCTCTCTCGCTCTCTTTCGCACTCATTACTTCTAATGCTTCTTCAGTTTGCTGGCCAAACGAGTTACTGACTCTCGGTTACTAACTTACTTCTTGTTATTCCACTTTTTTCCACTTGACTGTCAGTTGCAGCTCCCCCTCCCGCTGCCCCCTTGCTTCTCTTGGTCGGCTTATTTGCCAACCTGGTTAGCAAATAAATCGCATTTCTTTCTGTTTCTATGCTATTGAACTCCTGCAGAGTTTTCCGCTAAATCAGTTTGCTTTCAGTCACTTGGATGTCGACATCGCTCTCCCGATTCTCCCAATCAAATCGTCGAATCAATGGCATACAATAAATAGAAACTATAAAAAATATATATTTATTTAAAATATATACGTTTATATTTATACAAACTGTGTGTGTTGTGTTGTGTTAACTGTGTGTAAACCAAACAATTAATCAATTAAAATATACTCTGTGAACGTATTAAAATATTATCATGTGGCTCTCTTTGAATATAAGCATATTTTCTGGTCTACTTTCGTCACTAGCCGTCCACAGTGATTATACAATTTTGATAGAAATCAATTCTAATTGTAAATAAATATATTGAATATTAAATTATCATAAATATATAATGTTCAATTAATTTATTATAAATAAATAATATTCAATTTAATTCATTAAAAACTAAATAATAATCAATTTCTAAGTATTTAGATGATTGTCACAGGGAAAATGAAGCAAACTATTTTATTCCAGACTCGTACCGGTTTTTAAAAGACAGAAAAACGCTCTATGAATGTGTACAGACATAAATAATAGAAAAAGAAAAAATCTAGTTAATGTCCATAATGGGGCAATTGAGTGACAACGCAGGCATTCAATTTTCACTCTGTAGACTGTAGATGGTAGACTGGAGACTGAAGACTGTCGACTGTAAATTGCATTGGGATGCAAGCAGACGGACAACTGATGAGTTGAGTTGCGGACGGGGACATGCGATGTCATTTCTCACGCTTTGCTTTAATTACTCTGAAGAGTTGGCCTAAACCTGTTGACTTACTGACAGGCTTCCTGACAGGCTTCCTGACTTAATGCTCCACTGCAGGACGCGAAATGGTCGTCGAATACAAATGCAAATAGTTGTAGGCAAATCAAACATTTGAAATCGACCCACTTATTCATACATACTATAAATCAACACAGTTGTCGTAAGTGGTTTGCTCCGACTTCCTGTTTTGATGGCCAACTCTCCTCTGCTCGTATTGCATAAACTGTTCATTTGGACTACCTTTTATTTTGGGTTTCCGCATCCACTGAGCAGCTGTCATCCCCAAAAATTCACAACTTGAGTCGCGTTCGATTCTGCCTCACATCGAATACACTGAGTAGTAAAACGTATCTTTATGTCAGATTGAGGAACAAAATGGATTTTGTTTCGAAATTACGTGGAATTTTAAAGTACAAAATATGTTTGAAAAAGCTAAATACATTGTTCTGAAACTAATACTTAAAATAATTATCTGTCAAATATTTTCAAACTTTGCCAAAGTTTCGAATTAAAAAGAAAATTTGAAAAAAAACTTATCATTTTATGAATTTAAAGTTAAAACTAAAACTAAAGTTTAAGTTAAAACTAATGTATAGGATATATGTATGTACAAGTGTGTATCAATAATTTATTTATTTCCATTAAGGAAGAGAAGGTTACATACTCAACTGTAGTATAATGTTTAATCGCCTCTTTGAAACAAAGTGAAAAGATTTGAAATAAAAGTAGTTTTTCGTCATCTTAAACTTATTGCTCGAAGTTATCGTATGTACTAAACAAAATTTTATACAGAGAGTTTTTCACATACATATGAATTTATTCTGTAAAATTAATTTTTCTGCATTCTTTAATACTTTAACATTTTTGTGCTTATTTTTATTGGCTTTAATATTTATTTTGTAAAGCATTAAAAATGCAAAATATTGTCGCTTATTGTAAAATTTGATCTGAATATTTTTGAGTTTCGTTTGAAATGATTAAAATATTATACTCGATATTACATCTAGCAAAGACCTTACCTGGCGATATATGTCATAGTCTTATTTCGATTTGCATAACTGAAATCACAGTTTCTACAGTTTGCCAACTGTTGTGCTCTCTTTTTACCTCTCTATCTCTCTCACACAAACAACAGATGTGGACAGAGGCTGTTGCAATCCAAACGGGGGTGGGCAAATGTCTGCCGCATGCCACAAGTTGCCAGTTGCGATGTTGCCAGTTGCATGTTAGGCCAGTGGCCACTGACCAGGCAACAGGCAACAAACAGTTGGCCCACTCAGCAAGTGTGCCAATAAATCAGCGAATGTGACGAGTCGCAGTCGAAGCGACGTGATTCGCGTGGATGAGAAACAGATCTGAGAGATCAGAGGGATCAGACAGGTAGCAGGTAGATTCTCCCTTGCCAAAAGGGATGTCTACCTGTGTTTTGGGCTTAACAGATGTTGCAGATTGATTTACAGGGTATAGGAAAGTTCATTAAACCCAGCGTTGCCTACAAATGTATTTACAGTATGTACTCGATTTATGGTTAAGGTCTTTAACCTGCAACTGTTTAGCACTTAATCCAAGCGCGCTCGAGATCCCAAAATAGATGCCAAGTGCCAAGGAATAGGCATAATTAAATATATAAGCTGAAGCGACGCCGCATTCTCTTCCTCCTCCCCCTTCTCCTCTGTCTTCCCCTCGTCATGCTCCACAAGCGACGCAGATTAATGAAACGGGAAAAGAAACTGGACGCAGCTCCATAAGGAAGAGGGAGGCGGGGGCAGATACGAGTCGAGGAATTGCAGTTGCATTTGTTTACTGAATGTTGAATATTGAAATTGAAATTCCCTAGTCTGGATCCGGGTGCGATCTCTTCTCTTAAGTCTCTTACCCTTGAAACGCCATCGATGCTGCTGTCGAATGCGATGATCATAAACAGATTCCCACTGCCGCCTGCCTTGCACCCAATTATGTTGAACTAGGTAAGAAAAAACGAAGAGTCGGAGATACCATTTCACAATCTTCGCATTGTTGTAGTTTTAGTTGCACTCGCATCTGTCGAGGGTGCATCTGCATCTGTCTGTCTATCCGTCTGTCTGTCTGTCTATTTGTCTGCCTGCCTTTGCCCTGCGCCTCGTTGAGTTGTCGGCACTATTTTTCAGTTGCACGTTGCACTTGGAGCTGCTCACAACGAACGACGCGTCGCGTTGCCGCAGTGCAAAGAAAGTGAAATCTAACGGATCGCGTGTCTGCCTCGCACTTCACAACCCACCACCACCAACAACAACAACAACAATAGCCCTTATTAATTAATTACGAGAAAAGCAAAAGCTTTGATCGACCCGATCCGATCGCAATGGTAGCCGGAAGTGCGGGTACTCGCAACATTCAAGGCATCCCAGGAAACCCATTTCAGCTCTCGTTTTCGGTAAGAGTTGCCAACTGATCTTTAGTTTCAATACCCTTGACGAGGGTATAATAATTATATTGTGAAGAAATGTGAACGATTGGTTCAAAATTGCATTTTATTCAGAAAAACTTGATATAAATTAACAAAATTTACAAATTTTGTGTTAAATAATATTTAATTAGTACCGATAAAGTTTTTCTAAGATTCAACTACAGTAAAATATATCTGCCACAGGTTCGATTGGATAAAAATTATCCGTTGGTATGTACTTTGTTGTTCCTTACGATTTCTCAAATCTCGGCTCTACGATATCTTAGAAATTGTGTATTTTTATTGTCTTCTATATTATAAACAAATTTCACTTTGGTCGCAGATATCAGTTCAAAGTTGTGGTTTGGTATGAAAACTTTGTCTGTTCTTTTTCTTAAATGAAAACAGTCATACATCCTGATAAAATTAAATACTACAAATTATATAGCTGTAATTTTACCGATAGATCGAAAATTTAATTTTTGAATAAACATTTTTTTTTAGTTTTTCAAGATACTTTATCTAATTATGTTAAAACTGTTTAGCTACTTATTGAAATCAGTTTTAGATGCTTCTATTTCTTGTTAGTTTTAAGTTCGAATGATCTGATGTCCGCGTGTTTATATTCAAATTGAGCTCACAAAAATTAGAAGTTAAAAATACTATATCATAATACCATCATCATATATAATATCCATAACATATAACGCACAGTTGATAGCGTCATTTGGGGCCTCGTCCTTGAGTCGAGGAGGCACTCGAAATGATTGACTTCAAGCATAATCCGTTCAAGATGCGATTAACCGGATCGTCCGGCGGAGAGAGTCGCCTCAGTCGCAGCTGTCTCCGTGCCCGCTTAGTGTTCCGCTGGAAGAGCTGGGTAAAGCCCCGACCTAAGACCCTAATCCACGAAAAAAGAGATGTCGTACCATTTGCTGATCCTTAAATATTCCTTTTTTTTTGTATATTTTGCAGGCGGAACTGACGGATGTGCTGCGAAAGCGTCGCAATCGTCCCGATGCCTCGGACGAGGATCTGGGCCTGCCCCGCAGTCCAGCGTCGCCACAGCGCCATGCGGGCGCTGGACACAGTCGAAAGGCAGCTGGCTACCAATCTCGCGGTGCAACCCAGGGCCATGAGGTGTCCTCTTTGAGTCTACTCAGTGCCAACAGCACCGATGGCGACGGAGAGGACGGTCAAAGCCATAGACAACTCGTGTGCAAGTCCATGAGCTCGGACATATTGCGAGCTCATCCCGCAGATGAAGTGGACGCCGTTGGCCTGGAGCGGCAGAGACTCTCGCATGCAGCGGCCAAACACAAGATGGCCATCAGGCCGGCCAAGAAGAAGGGTCCCAGTCGACATCACAGGAGAACTCTAGAGGTGAGTGGGAGTGATGACCCCTTGGATAATTGCCATTTAATCTGATCAATTTATTCCCTCTTCAGTCTTCTATACCTGAGGCCAATGAGGAGCTTGCTAAGATGAGCCAGACTCAGTTGCCCATGCCCAGCATGAGAACTGTCAAGGGTAAGTGAGAATGCCCCAGTTGGAGCATTGATGCTATGCAGAGACTTAAGAGACTAGTAAATAGGTTTATAAATATGGCAAAAAAAGAAAATCAGATTACTTTTTTTAATTATTTTTATTATTTAAGGAATTTAACAAATTGTAAAATTTTTTATGATATACATTTAAAGTTTTGCTTAAAATTTCTGAATTTGTTTTACTAATTAGTAAATGATATTGAAAGAGATTCGAGCTGTAAACGCAACGGATCTATTCTGCCAAATAAGCAAATAATTTTAAATAAATACTTGCTACATTTAGAACTTTTTGATTGGAAATTTCTTTGTTAGATTCCCATCCTGTCCTTTAAAAAAATAACAGTCATATATTAAAAATATTCCATCAGCGTCTTTGTACCCAAATATGTACTTCAGTTCCTTAAAATTAATATAAGCATAGACATATCCATGTCGACTCAGATTTTCAACAGGATCAAGAATATATAAGAATATTTCATGACAAAATGATTGTGTACACACTGCAAGGGTGAAAACGGTGGTCAGCACCAACACATTCATATGTTTGCATTGCTTTAGTGTGCATTTTGCTTTGCCTTAACAGCGACTTAACAGAAACATATCGTGGCAGCGCCGCAGTTCATGCTGTGCGTGTGCAGGCAGCGCTGCGGCAGAGAAAAGCCCTATAAACTGGTATAAAAAGAAGGAACACTTTACAAAGTTACGAAGTAGAAAATCACTCAATACAAACTCATCAAGAGTAATTCACCTGCTAACTTTCCTCTCTCTTTCTCTGCCTCTCTCTCTTGCAGAAACTGACCTAAAGAGCAAGACGCGCTCTCTCCCGCCGGGCAGCAGCTTGACTGCCACAACAACAACAACAGCAACCTCAACTGCCAGCAAGACCCACGAGCAGAAGAAGACAACGATTTCAACGATCCACAGCGATCAACAGGCAACCACTTTAACCACATCCACATCAACATCAACATCCACATCAGGATCCACTTCGGTGTTTGGACTGCGAGCACTTACGTTCAAGGCGGCCAATGCTCTATTCGATGGCCGTGGCGAGTCCTCGACAGATGGCGACGATGTGACCAATGCCTCCTCGGACTCCAATGGTCACGGATTCCTGCGTCGTTTGATGCAGCGCAATTCGAAGCGCAGCATTGCCAGAGCCAACGATGGCTTGGAGGACATGGACACCGGTCACAATGTGGCCAAGAAGCTGCAGATCTCCACGTCCTGTGTGGAGGCAACCACTCGGGATCCCGTGCCAGTGCCCAACAAGTCGCGGAGCGCCACGTCGCACGAACAGCACGTCCAGGAGACGCGACAGATCATCAGGCGGGAGATCCACAGCGAGGGCAAGCACGGCCTCAACGCCATGGTCAGCAACTATGGAGTGCATCCGCAGCCTCCGACCGCCGTCAAGCCCAAATCGGGACCGGCTGCTCGGCAGCGTTACTTGCCCCAGGAACTAGGCGCCACATCCCCGCCTGTCCTCGATAGCGATGTCACCAGTCTGCTGTCCAAGAGCTCCCGGGGCAACGACACCTTCCAGTCCACGGCTCTGGTGCGGGAGCAGACGGAGAAGGTGACGACGTCGTCGAGTCACTTTGAGAGGAAGCCGCGGATCGTGGGTCTCAGTGCGTTCCAGCAAAAGCTCTCCCGCTCCAGCGACTCGATGGGACAGCACTCGAGCTCCTCGAACTCGCTGGAGACCAGCACGGACGAGCCCTCGGCTCTCTACTACGAGGAGAAGCAGCGCAAGACGGTGGAGAAGTCGAGGAGCTTCCGCAACTACCAGGAGGATCGCGACGTGGTCAACGAATCGACGGCCGTGCACAGCAACATGCCCAGTCTGCCGGATCTGTCCATCAGCTTCCGCGTGCCCGCCTCCTACTACAAGCAGCAGCAATCTCCCCAGTCCTCCCACTCCTCCATGTCCCCGATGTCCCCGATGTCGCCCAGTGCCAAGTGCGTCTCCCTGGGGTTCGAGATCAACGACAACAAGCTGCTGCAGGCACGTGCCGAGTCCACTGGCAAGCTGCCGACGCCCACGAAGCTGTCGCCACAACGCAGCACGACGCTCCTGGTGCCCAGTCCGAGTCCCAGTGCCCAGTGTCCCACCAGCATCTCCCAGATCGAGCAGAACATCGACCTGATCGTCAAGTCGCCGCTGGTCAGTGTTCTTCGCAAGTCCGGAGCGGTCTCCGAGCAGATCAGCCTGGAGGCACCGCCACAACGGCCCAAGGTGCTGGAGCTGAAGCAGACCACGACGATTGCTATCAAGGATCCAGCCAACGCCAGTCCGCTGGCCAAGAACGCCAAGCTGTCCAACAGTCCTCCCACCACTCCTGTCAAGGGGAATCCACGCCACTCCAGTCAAATGGAGGCACAACCCGTCACGGGATTGGGTTTGGAGCAGCCGGAGTTCATGAAGATTCAGCTGAACCGCGTGGATCAGGCACGCCTGCACAACAAGACGAATCACCTGGTGCTGGCCAAGAACGTGAAGTCCGTGGCGGAGCGCAGTCAGAGCAGCGATGACCTGACCATGCGGCGTCTCAGTGGCGAAGGTACAGGCAGTATTCAGATTGTGGAACGCTCTCAGAAGCCAGCAACGCCAACTACTCCAACGACTCCCTCACAGCTGTCGCAGCCGTCTCACAGTATTAGCCAACCACCCACTGAGATCCTGGCCAGACAACAGCGTGCCGTCAGTGCCAACAGTCTGCGCTCCAGCTACGTGAGCAGTGGCAGTGGCAGCGGCGGGAGCAGCGAGGTGCTAGCGGTGACTTCGCCCAGTACACCAAAGAGTGCGAAGGAGTCGAAGCCCGTGGAGGAGGCGTCAAAGGGCAATCGCTTCTCGCTGGAGGAGCGCAAGCGACTGTTCCTCAGTGAGGATAAATCACAGGCGGATCGCAAGATTGCCGAGCTGCGCAGTGAGCGCAAAAAGTCCATCAATGAGGAACTGCAGCGCAAGACTGAATCCACGGCAGCAAGTGCAGCGACTCCCAGTGCGCCCAGTACTCCACTTACGCCTCCAACTCCAGTCACGCCGGGTGGGAGTGAGGTTGTGCTGCGCAAGAAATCATTTGCCAGTATTAACAGTGGGAACAGTAATGCAAATGGGAACAGTAATGCAAATGGGAACAGTAATGCAAATGGGAACAGTATTGGAAATGGGAACAGTAATGGAAATGGAAATGTGAGCACTCCCTCCAGTCAAGAGGATGCCACTCCCGAGCTGATGAAGGTGTTTGCCCGTCGCTCGCTCAAGGTGAAGGACGACGACGTGGTGGCCATGGCCCAAGTGGCAGTGGCGAATCACCAGAAGAAGATGACAAACGGCAGCCAAAGCGTCGATAGCGATAAGGAGAATCATTCCAACAGCGAGGAGAAGCTGGACAAACTGATGCCCAAATATGAGACACAGACACAGAGCATTGAATCCACCAGGATTACACAAGCTCACTCCCAGTCACATTCTCATACCCACTCCCATTCCCAATCCCAATCCAGTGCCAACAATCGTTGCTCTGTGGCCGATTTTCGTAATCTCAACAATAATCAGCAGTCAGCACCGCAGAAATTGTCCAATCTGCCGCCCATCAAGGTCAGCAATGTGCGCAATGCCACCGCTAACAACCACAACAACAACAACAACCACAACAGCAACAACAACCACAACAACAAGAGTAATAACAACAACAGCAATAACAGCACTGTTAAGCCGACAAATGAACGTTACTCGTTGCAATTGAAACAGGCAACAACAGCTGCAACCACAAAAGCAACAACCATCGAGGCAACAACAACAGAGGCAGCATCCGCTGCCACGCCCACAAAGACAATCGAGCGATCGGCAACAGTGGGCGAATTCAAAGGGATTCATCAGCGTCGGGCCGAATGGGAACAGCGAGTGAAGGAGGCGCTCAAGTAGACACTGTTAACTGCACTGCTTGAGAGAAAGAGAGTAGACACTGTTAACTGCACTGCTTGAGAGAAAGAGAGTAGACACTGTTAACTTAACAGCACGCGAAGCTGTTAACAGCAGTGCTTGAGAGAAAGAGTCGCTCAGGAAGACACTGTTCACTTAACAGAACGCAAAAGTGATAAGTAACAGCACTGCTAAATTAAGATAGTCGCTCAAGTAGACACTGTTAACTTAACAGCAAGCCACGCTGTTTTTACACCTGTTAACAGCTGTGCTCCAATTGGAATCCAATTGCAATCCAAGTGCTTTTGTCTACTGATGCACTCTAAATAATAATACCCAACAATAATCCATGACATTTTGACAGACTCGTACTTGACCAAATCGAGCCCATCCAAAGAAACGAGTTTGGGGTCTGTCTCTTCTTCGATCGATCTTCAACATGAATAGTTTATGGCTTATTATAGTATCATAGTTCGAGTTTAAATTGTTTGTGCAAGTCAAAATATTATCAAATAAAAAATAACGAAATAAAGCAACACAAAACTGAATTAAATAATATACATACATATATAATATATACAACTTTAAGGACTGTG
>JBAMBJ010001384.1:0-34602 GCA_037043495.1 Drosophila recens | reverse complement strand
AGTGTAAAGAATTTCTTGAGAAACTGTATGTGTTTAATTATCCGAATTATCCGAATGCGCACTAAACAAATGAGCTGCAAATAAATTTGAATATTTGCATTATTGTGCAACATTTCAATTTTATCTGAACATTTTCGGGATTCATTCCACGCTATCCTTGAGCTTTGTTTGATTATGTCACCAGTTAGTGTGTGAGTGTGTGTGTGTGGGGGTCCGGGTCGGTTGTGTGTGTGGGCGTGGCAGTACGCCAATGAGCGTGTCAACAGCAATTTGAAAGCCGGCACGGACAAGTAGCTTAAAAATGTTGAGGGGCACTTTATAATAACTTGTTGACAATTCAAATTATGCAAATATGTTTGAGGCATCCACAAGCTCCAAATGTGCTTCTAAATACGGTTTAAATATGCATATGTCCAGCAAAAACACACATTGAAACACACAAGTAAAGGAATAAGCAAATACAGTTGTAGCTCGTTAATTAGAAATCTTAAGGTTAAATCTTAAAAAATAATATTAATTATTAAAAATTTTGAAAATGCAAAATGATATATAAAAGTAAAACAACGAATTTCAAACAATTTTTGAGAAATTTGAAAGCTTTCGAGCTTGGGCAAAAAAGAAAAAATGAATATGTGGATATATATTCATGTAGATATATGTACTTGCATAAAGAGAGTCAGGGACAAAGAGAGTACGAGAAATAGAGAGAGAGAAAGAGTCCGTTTATTTATGTTAATTTAAATCAACATGCAAAAATTAGCGCTTGACATGACAGACAGACAGATGTACAGACAGTCAGTTAGAGAGACAGACAGACAGTTATGTATATGCAGAGAAAAGAGTCCAGAGGAGAAAGAGAGGAAAAAGGAGAGAAGAGAGTTTTGTGCATTTCGGTAGGCAGAAAGCATTTAATTTAGTTAATTACTTGGCCCTTGATTAACATATTTAAATGAAATGCCGCAACGCTGGCAAATAATTTCACTTAGACAGGTGATGTTGTTGAATGCGTGAAGCGGGATGCGGAATGCGGAATGCGGGGTATTCCTCATATTGTTAGTGTCCATAGCCTGATGACACGGCTGGACGACGGGGGCGTGTCAACATAATGCCCGCCTGATTGCCATCTGGCCCAGTTAACAGTCAACAGACCCCAAATTGGTAGGGCCGCTGACTGAGCAGTTTTCGAGTGGCCTGCCTGGATTTCAATTTGGATTTGAACTTTCGTTTTCGTTTTCGGATTGCTGTTGGTCTATGGCCTCTCATGTTGCTGTTCACATCGAGAGTTTAGCCACAAATGAATATGATTGAATTTGCATTAATTGGTCCAACATTTTTGTAACGCCCAAAGGTAAAAAACGGCAAATGCTTAGCTGAATTAGCTAATAAAGTGTGGATAATTGCAAAATTGAGAAATGCATTTGCATCAGTTTTCACCACTAGAAAACCAATAAGAATTTATGGACTTATTGCAAATAAAAAAAGGACTCTTCATATTTAATGTTATCTTAATGTTTCCATGTTTCCAGCTGGCAGTGATTCAAATTTATTTATACTCCTGCTTGTTAAATAGGTTTACGCAATAAGGGGGCCAAGTCTTAACTTTTCTCGGAAAACAAAACAATAATTAAAATCAAAAGCAAATCAAATGCAAATGAAGAAAATACTGACGATTGAATGCGAAACAAAAGTCACCAAATTGCCGATTGGTTACGTAACAATGTGCTGAATAAAATGAGCGAGGGGAATACTGCTGGCAGTAAGTGTGCCTTTCGTTTATAATTACCATTTGAGTTGGCAGCAACGCGTCCGCTTAGCCAAGCCCAGAGCACCTCCAAGCCACGGAGACCACGGAGACCACTCGGAGACGAGCAACAACAACAAGTACTCTAAATGCGATAAGACAGGTCGAGGACACGCAGGCAATCAGACAAGACCGAGCACGGCTAAGGACCAGGGTCGTCTTTCTGGCTAAGCAGATTAAATGCTTTACGCGCAGGTTGTTGCCTGGCGACCAGGATCAGCCGCAAATGATAAGAACCAAAATAAAAAGTCCGCCAGGAGTCCGGCACGGTACGATGGTGATGTCCTTGTTGATGGCGCAATTCGCTGCCAGGTAGAAAAATAACAAGTACATACATGTATGTATGTACCTTGTACATGCTCGTATGTATGCACCTTGTACATACTCGTATGTACACAGAAAAGAAAATCATTCTGCAATTCAAGTTTAAAATTCTTGATTGGGTAATGTATTTCTTGGATATGTATTCAGAATATTATTGTTAAATTAACACAATATGCGGATAAATTAACAATCTGTTAGCATGAAAATAGTCAAAGAAAAATCCTAAAACATTTGATTTTACTGAACAAATTTGAATTAAAATATTTTCAATAAATCGTACTTCAAATATATCAATTATATATTTATTTCGTACTCGACTTAAGATCTTCCGAGATATCCTTACGGAGCTATTTTTATCCCGGAGTGCCGGATCTTTTTTGTCTGTGTATGTGTCTAGTTAGATGGATGTGTATGTCAGTGTGGAAGCTGTCGATAGCCGGAAGCATGGCCAAAGGACACAGGGGGCGACACACAACATGCGACCAAACAAGCGCCATAAATAAATTTAAACTGCGCCAAAAATCGCACGCTATTATTATTATTTATTATGTAAGCAATTTGCTGGCATTTGTGTGTGTATATTATGTGTATGCGAGTGTATGCCGGTTTTAGGCGTGTCTCTGTGTGTGTATATGTGTGTGTGTCTGTATGTACTCGTAATTGCTAACAAACAAAGTTTATTAGAACTTTGTTACAAAATCTACGTTGAACAACTTTAAGGAATTTAATTTCCCGCAATTTACTCTGCCAATTTCTCTGTTTCTGTTTCTGCCAACGCAGCTAAAGTACAGATTACAGAAGCGTCATGGGCAGGAAGAGAAGTGGTGGGGGAGATGTTCTAGACAGCGCACCTGTACACTTTCCACTAATTATAATTACAACGACAGTTGAACATGCAACTAAACTACAACATGCATTACAGACATTGGGATTCCCTTTAAATACGAATGTTTAAAAAGAATACATGGGAAACTTAATCAAAACTGAACAAAGTAAAGAAATACCAAATTACATATTTAATTGAAACGCTTCAAACGTAAACAATTTTATAAGATATATTTTTGTTATGAAGTAATAAATTGCAATGCAACGAACAGCATGTTCCATGTCTTAACTAACTTATCACATTAAATCGAATCAAAATATGTGCATAAGCAGAATAAAAGTACAAATAGTATATACATAGTTTACAAATGATAGTATACGATGTTTAAAAAAATATAAATATATAAAGAAGGTGTCACTTAAGACTTTATGAGAACATTTCTTTGATTTTACTAGTGATGATACTAATGTAGAAACATAAATAAATCGGGTTTTGCACAAGAAATATGTAAATAGTGAGAGTATATACATATATAATTATGTATCGATCTGTTTTATATCACTAATGTAAACTGTCTGCAAATATTCAGTACTCATTTATCACTATATTTATCTGTAATATATTACTCACTACGCTACATATGTATATCAATTTCATGGGTCATTTATGCTATACTTGCATATGCTGGTAAGATGGCCACATGATTCAACGTGACCAGCCTAAAAGAATGCATCAGAACTAATTAACTTTTTGCTCCTGGTCACTGGAGGATGCTCAAGGCTCAGGCCTAAATTCCATGTGTTCAAATTATGTAGTTGGCTAGTTGGTTCCAGTCTGTTGGGCCGATTGAAATTATATGATTTCAAGCTCTGACGCTTTCTCTTTGGTAATTGAAATGCATAAAATGTACACTCAGTTATTGAATTTATTTCATTTTCATATGTATACAATATTTTATATTTTGTTTTTTGTCGACAATAAAAATAATGTTGGTATCTTGACATACGTACATGCTCGAGAATGTAAGCATAGTTGTGATATACATCTAATTACTTATTCATATTTATATGTATATGTTTTTTTTTGTATATGTATATGTATATGTATATATATGTATATTTATTTGTTTAATTATACTTTTATGTATGTATATATTGTTGGACTCTAGGACTTTTAAGCCATAGCTCGTTTTAACATAATTTGCTACAAAAAAAAAAGAAAAAAAATCAATAGAATTCAACTTAAATGCATTGGTTTTAGTTTTAAATATTTTCGTTTTACTTGTATTAATATATGTAAAAAAGGCGCTATTGACGCTTTGCCAATATTTGTGCATTTGTCATAGATAGTTTCCATTGTCCGTTTCAAGTTTTTTTTTATTAGTTTTGTTTTTTGCTGAAGGAACCGGTTGGCAAATCATTAATATTAATTTGTATTGTAGTATTTATGTCTCGAGTGCTTTATTCTTTTTAAGTATTCAAGTAAAGTTTGGTACATACTATTTAAATGATGTAGCCAGTTGGCTTTAGATATATTCAAAGATATTATCTCCTGTTTGCTCACATCTACTACCAAATTGATTCCACATGGAATTTTTCTGGCGTTCTGAAAAACTTGATAGGCATATGAGAGTATCTGTGGTCAGTGATATGTGAAAAACATTCCACAAGTTAAAGTCGATACAGCACGAGGATTTCATACTTTTGGTGTTATTCGTTTGCTATTTAGATCTTTAGTTTCGTTATATACTACACACATATCATTGCTGTGCATACTCATTGAACATGATATGTGCGACATGCTTAGTGAACTATTTAGAGAAAAGGAGTTTTCGGTATTTCTTCGTCATTTAAAATTGTTCGTATGTAGATACTACTAATGCATTTAGATTGGTGTTATCTTGTTCTATGACCATGTTTACTATACATATATTCATACACACAGACACAAAGGTTTCGTATAAATATAATAATATTTAAAACTGAACAGAATAACACAATTTTAAAGTTGAATAAAAAACTCACATTCTTATACAATTATTTGACATTTATGATTCAAGTTGCTTAACTAACCACACCAAAAGTTATATTTACTAAGCCCCATTTTGTTTGTGGGTCCGAATAGTGTTTTGGTATTAACTACCATAACTAAGTTTATTAGCTTTAGTATATAAAAAATACAAATTGATATTTGGTTTTACATATGTTCGCACTTTGGAGTTTGGCAACGAAAAGGCAGAAGAAACTGCATATGATCTCTCTCTCTCTCTTTCTCTCTCTCTCACTCTCTCTATATCTTGTTCTAATCCATACATACATACACTTGCACACTTGCCCACTTGCACACACACACACACACAAGAGGAGGAGGAGGAGGAAGAGACTCTCGTTTCCATACACATGTACTTGAAATATTCAAATGGAGATGACTCCAAGTTCTTTTTGATATTTGTACATTCAATATACATAAATAGTTATACAAATATCTAGTTACACAGTTATATATAGCTGGCCGACTTTGATCTGCCGCTAACAGTTACAAATTTTATATATCTACGAAACACATACATAGCTATTACATACACATTCATACACAGATCTGCTCTTTCATTCGACCAACTTTCTACTATCCCATCAATTTCAAACATAGATTTATAGCATACTTTTGGGAATTTTTTAATAAACTTTTTTCAAATCAAGCACCATTTTCACAGGCTTGATGAGAATGTGAAATTCGGAAGAGATCTGTTAGTATCTTAAAATAAACGAAAGATTATTATTGTAAATTATCTTTTGATGTTTTGTTAATGCAATTGTTTCGGCGTTGTTTCTCTAAGCCGCACTTTAGGTTGTTTGTAGTTATATTTACTGATTTGGTTACTGTTGTTGCTTTGGTGTTGCTGTTGTTTAAGTCTTGGCTTTGGTATGTTTTGGCCCAGGCTCTCGGCTTATAGTCGGTGAATGCCCGTACCCATAGGTTATACAATCGGTTTATCGTCAGATATTCTTTCGTTTCCATAGGCACAATGACTGACGTTCTCAATAGCTAATACAATTAAAATTATTTTCGACGCTTCGAAAATTGTACATAAACTTGCAGAATTCTGTTTCACAAAGTACGCGTATAAAACATATTTCAAATAAACACCAATAAAATCTAATATTTAAAGTAATCTATTTGAAAAACATTTTATAAGACCTGTTTACATTTTATCTCATAAATTACATTTTAATTTCTTGAGTAATTTTTGCTATGGAGTTAGTTAAAAAGTTCTAAAAAAATAAATATATTAACATAAATGATATCCGTAAATAATTTTTTCACAAATTATTTTAAAACTTTTTGGTTACCTAATCAAAAGATAAAGGTCACTTTGGAAGCGGACCCTTCTAAAGTTGTGCTTTGTGAAAATATTCATTTCATGATCTGCAAGATTATAAAAAATTATAGACCAAAAAAAAATAATAATATATATGTAGCACACATATTAATTAGCTCTATTAGCCTAATAGACAAACATTATCTATTTTACCACATTTCTATAAGATATTTATAGTAGTTGTTGTTACTTGTGCGGAGGTTTTTTATAGGGGAGTCTTTTTTTATCGTTATTTTCTTTTTTTGTTATCCTAAAATGTTTTATATTTCGAATGCTGCGAGACGAGACGTCCTGAGATCTGTTATCGTTTACCAGACTTCGCATTTTTTGGTCGGATTCATGCGCTTGCCGGGCTTGCATTGGAAAACCTCGGCGAATTCCTTCATATTGGACAACGTGCCAATGACGCGAAACTGCGATGGCGAATGCGGATCCTTCTCCATTTGCAGGAGGTTTGTCTCATCCGTTGTGCTGGAGCACCAAACCTGTAAATCGAATATCGAATCGAATTAATCAAATGCCAATCAGGGACAAGATCACTTTTCACTCACCTGTGCGAAGGAGACAAAGAAGAGCTGCGGATGCGTTAAATTCAAGCCCGGCAGTTTAAGGACATCCGCATCCTTCTCGGGCTTGGTTCGCAGATAGGCATGATAGGCCGCCTTCAGTCCACCATTGTCAGCTATATTCTCGCCTACGGAAATAGATTGAGATCAATATTTTCAAATGGATCAAACTAGTTTTTCAATCTGAAGATTATGTTAAAGCACAATGAACCTCTAGCTTTCAATTCAATCATGTTCCAGAATGTATGCTATCGACAATTTTGTGAAATTTGTTCTAAGAAAAGTATCTGTCTCTCAACTTAATGTAAATATAAAAACAAATTGAATTTTCAAGGACCGCAAATAAAAATTATTGAAATTGTATTATTGATATTGAAATTTGAGCGAAAAATAAAACTCACAAATATTCATTATTTATGATTTTTATTTTTTTCGCTCAAAATAAAACTCACTTTAAGTTCATGGCATTTGTGTAGGATTTTCACCCAGTATTTTTGCAAAAACGCAAAAGCAAATCTCTAAAATGATAACGGAAACTTTTTTAAATGTGAGTTTTATTTTGAGCGAAAAAATAAAAATTACAAATAATAATTACTTATGAGTTTTATTTTTTCGCTCAAGATAAATCATTATCATTGAAGTAAATGCTTAATAATCTTTAAATAATCATTACTATGTAATTTTTATAAAATAACTCATAATGATTACGGTCCCTGATATTTTTTTCCATTACAAGTCGAGATCACAGAACAATTTGCAAGCATTGAAAAGAATCCACCCAACCATATACAAACATTTAAAACAGGGTAACATGCCGAACCGAATGTCGGCTTCAGTTACAGTTTCGATTATATAGTATTCTGCATCGGTTTCGAAATACCGGTATGACTTCGGAACACACAAAAAATAGGTATGGTTTCGGTTACGGCTTTTATCCCTGATTTGAACATATTTGATCAACATTATTGCCCATTATAACAATATTAATAATAGATAAGTGTTGGAATCACTCACCCAATGTTTGTTTTCCATTCAGATTGCGTCCATTGAGCTTAAACCCGCTGTACTGTTGGGCTATGCACTCGGATTTCTCGTTGAATCGCTCGATGCTCTTGGCATCCCACCAGCGATTGATGTTGCCGAACTTGTCGTACTCGCGCCCCTGATCATCGAAGGCGTGTGTCAGCTCATGGCCCATGACAACGCCCATGGCGCCAAAGTTGAGACTTTTGGGATTGTTGATGTCAAAGAAGGGTGTCTGCAAAATGCCGGCAGGGAAAACAATTTGGTTTTTGGTGGGCGTATAGTAGGCATTCACCGTTTGCGGGGTCATGCCCCAGTTGGTCTTGTTCACCGGCTGATCGAGTTTCTTCAGGTTACTCTTCAGATTGTAGATGGCAACCTGGATGTTATTCTCAAAGTATGCATCGGCCGTGATATTGAGGTCGGCATACTTCTTGTCCAGTTCCTCGGAGTTAAGTATGTAGTCGGGAAAGCCAATCATATCTGAGATCTCGTTGGCCTTATCAATGGCGCGCTCACGCGTCTGCTTGTCTACCCAGCTGAGATTCTGTAAATTAAGTTTAAAGGCTTCGCGTATCTCGCCGATCATTTGCTCCGCCGCTGGCTTGGAAACGCCATGGAAGGCCTGGCGCACGAATATGGCACCCACTGCAAAGCCGACCACATTGTTCGTATCGGAGACGCAATAGCGCCACACCTCCTCGCCGCCATCGGAGCCCATCAACGCCTTACGCACGCCCTTATAGGCATCCCGGAAGGGCTTGGACAAGCAGCTGGTCAGCGTGCGCACTGCCTGCCAGGTCAGATAGTTGTTCAGAGTGCTGCAAGAAATGAATTATGAGCATATGTACACATAGATTACGATCACTAAGCAAACAATACATAGAGGCGTCAGACAAGCATTTTTGTGGTATCATATTTTTTGTATAGCGTGCAACCAGCGTTGCCAAAATTAGTCCGTTTAAAAATAGCCAGATTTAAATAGTCAAATTTTTAAGAAATAATATAAATTATGGTTCAGCTTTTTTTAGCAAACTTTTATTTTATTTCTTATTTAGATTGGAAAGAAGGTAGAAATAAAATAACAGAATGCTAAAAACAGTACCATATTTTTATATTTATATTAATTTGCCAGTTGCAACCCACTAAATCTGTCGGGAAAATACCTAAATTGACAAGGCTGCGTGCAACCCCAGAGCGTTCGGCAAAAGCCGACCGCTTTTTTTCCCAGAGCGCAAAGCGCAGCCGAGAGAGAGCGCACACAAGCGACGGCATGCTCGATCACCCGTAGCAACATACCCTGTTTTAAATGCAAACACTTTTTTCATTCTCTTTGCTTTGTATTGTTTATTAATTATTATTTGTAGTATTTAATAATAAAAAATCATATTTTTGTGGCATAAAATTATTAAATAATGAAAAAGGCAAAGAAAATAAGAAAAAAATGATTTGTATTTAAAACAGGGTATGTTCCATCGGGTGATCGAGCCCGCATGTTTACATTTTACACACACTAAGAAGCGTGCGCATGTACACACACAGAAACGATAATGAGCGAGAGAGCGACACAGAGCGTACTCATCGTTCTGGTGCCTATCCAAGACTGAACATTTTTCGTGTGCGCTCTCTCTCCCAGCTGCGCTATGCGATCTGGGGTCTTACTGAAAAAAGCGTTCGGCTTTTGCCAAACGCTCTGGGGTTGCACGCTATATAAAAAATATGATACCACAAAAATGCTTGTTTGACGCCTCTATGTATTGTTTGCTTAGTGTTACGATCGATCTTGTTAGGAAAATTCTTCTTTACAAGCTAAAAGTCTAGTGACGAAAGCATTTACAGGCCCCGAAAGTTCGATCTCCAATTTTGTGACGAACAACATTTATTTTAATTTATAAATTATTCTATAAAAATAGGTCGGCCTATCACGAAAATAGGTGCCGATTCTTTATATCCCATAAAAAAAGCCTTTGTGACGCAGTGCCGAATGCCACGCAGTTTTTTTTTTAAATAAAGTATGTGTCGCTCGTCACAAAATTGGTGGTCGAAATTTTATTTGCCGATTGATCGACAGCTCGATTCTTTTTATGGTGTTTGATTAAATGACTAAAATAATGACTGATGTACGGGCAATCACAATAGTTTTTCGAGTTAAAAACTTACATTTTGCCCGCATCCGTTTGCTGCATGCTCATTATTATATTAGAAAGATTTTTGAGGAAGTCAGGTGCGTAGACAACGACAACCTCTTCCTCGGTGACGCGTCTGTTGACCAACTGCATGGCATTGTCAAAGTGATCGGTCCAATTGAGGAAGGGGGCCAGCTTGGTGAGATCTTTGAGTGTCATGTTATGGTACATGGCCTCCTCGTTGCGTCGATCCTCCATCGGAATGGTGATGTTCGCCAGTTTCTTCTCAAAGTTGATAACACCTTCCATTTGGGGACGTGCGTCTGTTTCATTAGCACCCAGTAGTACACAGATCTTGGTCATGTATTCGATATACTCGCTGAGAACCTTTCGGTGAATGTCCGTCTTGTTGTTGTAGTAGTCGGCAGTGGGCAAAGTCAGTCCGCCTTGGTCAATCTGTATGACATGACGCGTCGAGTTCTTGTCATCCTCGCCAATGGCCCAGCCAAACAAGCAGTTAAAGTTGTATCTAAAATATGGAAAGTTCAAATTAGTATGTATTTATAGTACATAGACATATATATATATGTAGGTCTGTTCCGGCTTCACTTTTGGCGAGATTTTACGGATCAAATTCACTTGACATTGCGCTAGTGGCTATAAAATTCGGAAGGGATAAATCGATGATTTTTGCATGCATCAAATTTAAACGATATATTTACTAAATACTTAAATATTTTAGGAGCATCATCACATAATTTTTAAATTATTTATTAGATTTTATAATTTCAGAGGCAATTTATCTGCAAATCGGACAATAGGTTGGAATAATATTCGTAAAATATAAATGACAGCCGGAACAGGCGTGATTGTCAAACTCTGGGCAGATCTCTGGGAAGTCACTCACTTGTTGTGCAATATCTTCAGGGCACTACCCAGCTTCCATTTGGTCACATTGTAGCCACTCTGCGTCACATTCCAACCGCCAATCTTGGTGAGCAGATCATTCATTGGCTTTGCGCCCAGTTTCTCCATGTGCTCGTCCACATCCAGACATGACTCGTAGTAAACTTTGGCCTTCTTTTCCGCATTCGACTTGAAGCTTTTGGCAGGTTTGTCCAAGACGTTTCGAATAATCAGCTGATTCATCTGCTCCAACTTCCCAAAGGTGCCCCATGTGGATTTCCCTTCAGGTATGGGATTATTCTTAATCCACTGATTACTGCAAGAGAAAAAGTAAACATTCAAATCGGTCTTCAATTGATTGACTGTGAGCTTCCGATAGAGCTCAATAAAACTTTAAACCATTCATTACTTATCCGAGTTAATGAATGGCAACAATATCTGCTTTCCATTGTGAAGTTAATCTAAATATGCTAACTTACATTGCAAAGATACCTATGTCTGTGGTATCAAGATATGTTGTCTTTTAGTAATCCAGAGCTATATTTACTATAGCATCTGTAGGATAGATACATAATACTCAAATTCACAAAAGACTCCATAGCAGATAGATTGAATCTTATTGCACATTTCTGAATGTATATTTGAAATCTGAAACTCCTTTCCTTACCACGCATATCCATAAAAATCTTCGCAGGGATCTACACTGACATCTATAGACTTAAGAATCTCACTCGAGGCAAATATGCAGTGCTCGTTGAGACAGGGCAACTCATTGGCCGACAAACAGTCTGGAATCATATTGAATTAGTACGGCTTCCGATCAGTGATTGATAGATAATCTCAAGCCTTAACCATGACAAAACCCTGAGCAAATTGTATTAGGAACAATTTTGTTAATGCAAATTTTTATTTATGTGCTAAATGGATCTGAAGTTCAAGTTTCATCAAGTTTCTTATAAATTTACCCAATTATTTGTTGTATTATTACTTGAAGGAAAACTCTCTTCATAACAAATTTGCTATTAACGATTGCGTTATTGTCATGGCTACGGCTCAATATTATGTATATGATGTTTTACTTACCCTTCTTGTGGGGCTGGACATGGACCACATGCTTGGTGTTATCACTAGATCCATTCGACCACATCAATGTTAGTAGAGTGAGAATCACAATGGACATCACAAATGTGGTAATTAGAAGCCATTTTTCAGTTTTATTCCGTGAACGCCAGTTCCATGTGGCCTGTCAATTGTCAACAACAAAGATTCAGCATATCATTAGCATTATTGTATTAGCAATATTAGCATTATTGTATTAAACACGAAAATACGTACAGATTCAAAAAAATATATTGACATGAAGTTAACCAATATTATTAAATGACTTTGAAAACAAAATTTAATTGTTAAACTTTATAATTCTACTAGGGCTTTCGCCCGCTCGCTTCGCTCGCCAACCCTCGCTCGCTTCGCTCGCAAGATTGAAAAGAAGGTCTTTTGTTGTCCAGCTTAAACTTAAACTGCTCGCTTCGCTCGCCAACCCGCTTCGCTTCGCTCGCAAAAAATTAAAACAACTTTTTTAGTTGACCGCTTTAACAAATTAGTACAATATAAGGGGGTCCGTCCCCTGCTCGCTTCGCTCGCTTAATTGAAAAGAAGGTCCTTAGTAGTCCGATTTAACAAATTTATATAATATAGCATTTTTTGTAAAAAAACGGAAATATTTAACTTCTGCCGTCCGCGGTATTAATGTTTCTTTCTTGCAATTGAACTTTGGCTTAAAGGCAGATTTAGTGATTTGGCGGGAAAAGTCCAGATTTGGCGGGAAAAAGCTAAATTTGGCGGGAAAAAGCTAAATTTGGCGGGAAAAAGCTAAATTTGAGGATAAATTCAAAATTTAGCAAGAAGAGTTAATGTGTGAGTTTTCTAAGAATATCTCATACCACAACAGAGTTCTTGATTCTAAAGGTTACTTTGCATCAGATTGTTCCTATGGCAGCTATATGATATAGTAACCCGACTTTGACCAAAGTTGGCCAGAATGTTAGAAACAGCCCCAAACATAGAATCTGTGAGTTTGGTTGAGATATCTTAAGAAACAAAAAAGTTTTTCATACTAAAGGTTATTTTGCAACCGATTGTTCCTATGGCAGCTATATGATATAGTCATCCGACTTTGACCAAATTTGGTCAGAATGTTATAGACAACCCCCAAACATATAATCTGTGAGTTTAGTTGAGATATCTCAAGAAACAAAAAAGTTTTCATACTAAAGGTCAACTAACATCCGATTGTTCCTATGGCAGCTATATGATATAGTCATCCGACTTTGACCAAATCGGGTCAGAATGTTATAGACAGCCCCCAAACATATAATCTGTGAGTTTAGTTGAGATATCTCAAGAAACAAAAAAGTTTTTCATACTAAGCAATTCTGTGACCTTTGACCTTGATTTTGACCCACTTACAGGTTGAATTTCGCAAAACGCCGTCTTATTGCACGATGAAATTATCTCACCTATGGTGTGTGAAAATTTCAGCTTTCTATCTTTTACCGTTTGGGCTACACGTTGATTCTCAGTCAGTCAGTCAGTCAGTCAGTCAGTGAGTCAGGACAAAGAGTTTTATATATATAGATTTTATTTATGTATGCAACAAAGGCATATTTCAGAAAGTTTCAACAAAATCTAATACTAGAGTAATACTATATCAACATATGTAAATTTACATTACTGGCAGATGGTCGAGCCAGACACTATAAATGTCTATATACTTATTTATATATATTATTGATCAGTATTAGTCTGCATGAACGCTCAACTACAAATGCTAGTTCCCCCGCAAATAACAAAAAATCTATTTGAAAGTAATTATTATTATTTATAATCGATGTAGGGCTTTAAATTCTTTGACTTTACAACTGATCGCATGAAAAGTAAAAAAGTCTCTTTCTTCTCTTTGCTCTGGGTCTTTTAAAGATCCCAAGTATTTGATATGTGCCGTGTGAAAAAAAAACGCAATTAATAGTTTAGCATTTTTTTTTAACATGTCCGCTCACCATTCTGCTGCAAACTAAACCATTGCACTATGGTCCAGATTTCGTTTATTTTGGCATAAAGTCGATTTTTCGATGTTAATATATCGTTGTTTTCTTATTTTAATCTTAAAGTAAATTCATCATACATTATACAAATTTTAATTACAAGCTTTAAAAGCGCCACCAAAGCTTTTTGAGAGCTTTTAAAAGTGAGCTAGGGATCAGCTGATTTCCGAATAGAAATTTGCGTAAAAAGTATTTAGTTGCTTTGCGTTGTGCCACACTTGTTAAATTGGTCCAAAAAATTCAACTAAATTATGGAAAATAATCTTCAAGGTATGTACTATTTAATGTATATTGTTATTTTATGTGTAGTTCTAGGGATTTAGTGTTGTGTAGTGTCCAATTTATGTGTATTTTTTTAGAAAACTAACATGCGTTCTCCGTGTTTCGTGGAATATAACCTATAAGCAGTTCCATGCCGAAAGCAACTAATTGGTCCAGATTGTACTTGTGAGTGTTGTCTTTAGCCACAAACCAAAAACTCATCCCCGTTCGTCCCCCTTTTCTCTCATCTTTTTGCTAGAAAATCGGATTTTTTTTCGTAGTTAGATAGAAAGGGGGGATTAAACATGGTCAAATTAAAAAACTAAAAAAATTATAAATTCTACTTTTGCCTGATTAGCAAACATGCGAAGAATGAAATATTTTTCTGTGTATATAGGCTTATAAAATTTCAATGAGTAGGAAAAAAGAAGGGGGGTGAAGACAAGGTTCAACTAAAAAACAAAAAAAATTATAAATTCGACATCAGCCTAACTAAGAAATATGCCAAATTTCAAGTCCCCATCTTTACATTAGGATTTTATAAAAATATTTTACATATATTTCTCATAGTCGGATGGAGAGGGCAAGAAGAAGGAGTGGTCCAAATCAAAAAAAAAAAATCAAAATTTTAAATTAGTCTAACTGAGGTTCATGTAAAGTTTCAAGTCTCTAGCTTTACAATTAGACTTTATGCCAAAAAAAACGACATCTGGACCATAGTGCATTGCTAGAAATTATGGGATTTCTTGAAAACAAGCACTTAGATAAGAATTCAAACATTGCAGAGTTAGTCAAAGAAATTGAGGAGCAGCTTTCTCAAAGCCCCCATAAGAAATGTGGAGCACACAAAGTGTTAAGTGGTGACGGGTAACCTTCAGACTAATAAAATTGTTGACATTGCTTTTTGGGTCATTGTCATGTGGGGGCGCCTCCCCTCACCCACTGTATCTAGAAAAAGACAGACGGCGAGAAGAACAGAGCAGATTGAATGAGACGCGCGAGCGAGCGAACAGATTTTCTAAGTGGATCATGGGAGCAGGTATAGTAGTTGTATGTATATATAGAGTTGTATCTGTATCTGTGTCTGTAGCCGTATCCGTATCTGTATCTGTAATCGTACTTACCCGAGCCGTGTGATAGCGTATCTGCATGCCTGGGTGTCCCGTCGCCTCGTTCAGCTGTATGCCTCCAATTGAACTTGAATCATCTTCCGTAAATTCGGTCTGTTTGTAGCGTGTCATCTGTTGGAATCGAATAACAGAGATTCAATGTGATTCGGTTGGTTACAATCTGCATTATGTTAGTAGAGATGCGCAATGATCTAGATCAACATCTAGCTATAGTCGGTGCGACTTTAATTAAGTCGATTATTATCAAGTAAGTAAATTGCAAGCGAGCGAACACAAAGTGATTTCGATGTCACACAGATGAGTACAATATTCCTCCAACGGATAGAATCAGTAAAGAACTTCCAATATAAGCAAAAAAACAATCTTCAAAATTAAAACAGTAAGAAATATCTTTATATTTTCGAATAGAAAATACTACGATGTTTAAACGTTTATTAAACCGTTCTAGCATGATAAAAAAAGATATATCTGATAAAGAAAAAATAAAGTTTTTATTTTATTTTTCAGCTTTTGTTTTTTTCTTTAGTTGACAGATTTAACAACGTAAATGAAATTTGCATCCCACTGTCAAGTTAGAGGGCATATTTGTATATCGTACATATTGAATTCTCTAGCGGTGTACTCAAGTGTTGTTTGTTTATTTTTTGTAGATCTGATAAAAGAGTGAAATACTCAAACTTATCCGCACATTCACATACATTCTCAGATGTAGGAATATGCGGGAGATTTTCAATTTTTATTACATGGGCTTTTGCTTGGAGTACAGTCGGGCTTTTTATTTGTTTGCTCTTTCTCTCGCTATTTCTCCCCAACGATCTCTTGGACCGGCGTCTTTATAACTTGTGCTTTTTCTCACATTTTGTTCGCCAACCCCGCTCACTCTTTAATGGCCCATAACCAGCCGCTTTGTTGAGATTTGGCATTTGTTCAGGTCACATCTACGTAATTTTAACCCATTGTTGTCCCACATAAATAACTTTGCATGTCAATAGAGACAGTTGATCACCAGATTATATACTGAAATTGACAAGATCAGCACATGGAAATAATATATAAATATTTAACATGTTTTCTTTATTTATATGTAAGACATTCTATTGTTGTGCCAGCTAATGCATACTATAAACAAATAGTTATGTATACTTCGAGAATATTATATTTACATAAGTTCGCAACACAATCATAATACGACTTGTCAAGGGAATATTACGCATTACAATTGTGGCGTTCTTAGTTTTAAATAGCAATCTGTAAACAAAAGAAGCTTGAGTAGAGTAATTAATTGTAAAGAAACCTATTTTTTTAGAAGTTTCACTATATAGAAAGATGCTTGTTTTCTTTAAATGTCATTATAATGTACTTTCACTTCATGTATAAAATTGGAAATGAATTCTGTGTATTAACATCTGATAAAAAATTAATAAATAATAATTGAACGCATTGAATAATAGAAAATCTTTAAGGAACTAAACTCTGCAGGGCATTTTTACTATTAAAGATGAAATGAAAATGTGAAAATTATTGTTAAATAGACGTGACAATATAATAAATGCGATTGTATCCCCATATGCTTTTATTACCTATATGCGTATATAGATATTGCTTACGATTTTATCGCTATTTGCCCATAAAAATCTGAATGCAAACTGTTTGATAAGCGAAATATCCAGTCACAACAAAACATAGGCACAACCACACACACACACACACACACCTACCGTGCGGCAATCGGTGAGCCACATTTTCAGCAATTAGGCGACAGCTTCAACAAAATTAACAATGAAAAAAGTGAACTTGATTAACGTCAAAACAAAAATACGCTCAGTTTATATTGTTGATTTAGTGTATTTTTTGTTAGTTTTAGTTGTTTTTGTCGTTGTAGTGGTTGGGCAAAAGTTGGCACGCGTAGGGCTAATTGGTTGGGCGTCTAGATCTTAGACTGGTCGAGTAAGGGAGGCCAGAGATAACGCGTGTACACAATATCCGATGTTCATCCCATGACCGTTGAATGTGCACTGAACGATGCCGAGCCGCCTCGATACCGAGCTGCCTCGATACCGATGAAAATACCGATGACGATGGCGATACCCGCAAACGAGGCGAATCTGAAACTATAGCCCCATACTACACATATTCATATACATATGTACATATGTATTAGGCTCCTGGGCTCAGTTCTAGCATTCAAATAGTTTTGCACCATCAGCAAATTAATTGACTCAATTGTGTAACTCAATGTGCGAATGAGTGTTTGAGTGAGTGTATTCGTATGTATCAATGTCCAAGCACTCCCTTTAACTTGATTGTATATGATGCCAAAGAATTCGCTAAGCGAAAGATCGACATAATTTTAATTGTTATTACTATACAATTGATTGGCATGCCAACATCAATATTGACGCTGTCAATCCCCAATTCATTTAAGGAACTCATAACTTTTCTGAAATGAACATATGTAAATTAAGCATTTGTTAACGAATGTGAATGTGTCAGACATTGTGTACCCCAATAATCTGAATGTGTATAGAAATTAAATTAACTATTCCACAATATGCAAAAGCCACAGGACAACAACCAATGATGTAAGCACTTGACGAAATATAGGCAGACCTCAAATTGAATTACTTATTGGGAATATATTTAAAGAAATTATTGAAATATTTAAATTAATATTTTGATACTGAAATGAGTCAATATTAAATTGAGCATGTGCACCTATTTTTGAAAACATAAATTATTTAAAAATAATTCAGAGTGTAAACTGATTTAGTTTGCTTAAATTGTTGGCCAAAAGGTGATCTGAAAATTACTTGCGAATATAATCAAAAACAGTAAGTAAATATTTGAATAATATAATGAAATTAAAATATGAGCTTATAAGAAATTAGTATTATAAATATTATCTGTTCTGTGTACCATGTTTGACATTACATGCGTCACATAGGCAGGGTCCACTGTATTTATTTTGTATGACTTACAATATGCTGGCAATGCCCATTTATCGCCATCGACCGAACATGAGTCTTCCGACCAAGTGAAAACTGTTGCGCAGTTAATTTTTGTTTTTTTGCGTTATTCTTTTGGCTGCCAACTCGGTTGGTTGCGAGGGACGACGACGTGTTCGCCACGGGGTGCAAGGGCAATATTTGCCCAAAGTTAGCCCCGACATGCACTGGAAATGTTGAACCCGTGTAAACACACAAGGAAAACTAGCAACTATCCAATGTAAACAGATATTAAATCGCATTTGCCTTCGCATAAGACATCTTTCGATTGGCTGAAGGCCAAACATGACGATGACACTCAAACTCAATCGAATCGAATCGAATTACAAGCTGCATCAATGACAACGAAAATTAATATTATAATTTAGAAGAGAGAGAGAGAGAAATGCAAGAAGTTGTTTTTAGAAAATTATCTGAATCTGGATCAACATACAATTAACACCAAGATATCAACAAGTGATATATATGTAGATATGTATAAATTAGCTATATGTCAAACTGACAAATACTGAACCAACTACAGATTCGCACTGCACCAGATTCGCGCCATGCGATCACGAGGTGCTAAGCAGATAAAAAAGTGAGACAAATAAATCATAACTTATTTTATTCCCAAGCATTATAATTATTTTAAATTTAATGACTATGACTCTGCATATTGTTTAGTCGAAATTTATTCGGTTACAAACTTACTGTATCTAATTATTGCCTTTCAAACAAACAAAAATTCGTGTTTCGCTTGAATTGTAACACACTAAAAATCCCAAAAGCCTGTTTTTTTTAATTCATTTTTATTTATTTTTTTTATTTATTTTTATTCAACGCAACTCTTTCAAAAATATTGATATTCGCATAATTCTCGATATTGTGATTGAAAAGAATTTGAAAATTAACCAGTAGGTTCCATTGTACTTTCTTTATCTTAATGTATTACAAATTTGGAAGATACATTTTCTGACAAAGTATTGAAATTCAGAACTCTTTCTCAAAACTGCTGAGTCCGTTGGCTTTGCTAATAAATACAAATTTTCAATTTCAGAAATGTTTAAGCATGCTAAGAAAATTTTGGTTACTTTTGGAAGATTTTATTATTGTCCTAGGAGATACACAGTTTACATTGAAACTGGCAAAATTTTGTCGGAATTCAAAACTTACAAAATTGTTGCCTGAAAAATTTCTAAGATTACTATCGAATATGATCCAATTATCTATCTTTAAAGCTACTCTAGTAATTATTTTGTTTTCCTCAATTAGTGGGCTTTGTGATGAAATTATTTGGACACATCGATCCCAAGATTTTCAAAATACTAATGTGTGGGAAATCTTAAGTCTACAGCTTTAAAACGAAGTTCAAAAATTTCTCTTATAATTACAATCAAAAGAATACCAAAAATTTTGCCTACATTTTCGATTCTTTCCGTTTTATACTATGTGTTTTTAAAAAAAATCCCGGAAAAATTAAAGAATTACACAAGCAAAATCCTCAAAATATTTATAGAAATAAGCTGAAAGCAAAATATTCGTACGTCTTATTAGGCATTCATCCGCATATTTAGACAAAATGAGAAGCACGTGTATAACAAAACACAAATCTTGTAGCTTTCTACAGCTCGTAAATATTGCCAGAAACAAAATTAAAAGTCAAGAAAATAAATTGACTTTGTCTTTGTCTTTCAAAAACTGAATACTCTTACTTAATTAATGAATTGTGAATAAATTTAAATTAAATATCGGTACCAATCGATAAGGTCTGAAATTGTAAGGAATGTAATAAACGTGTCCTAACTTAGTTATTGAGTATAATTTATAAAATTATTAAATAGTCATGGTACCCTCAGCGAGGGTATAAAGTACAAACAAATTATTAATCAGTATAGATTTTGGCAAACTGCGCAAATTTCTGGATGGACGTATACACAAACTTTGCTCGTTGGTGGATTTGTGAGTGGCACAGATGCCTGGAGAGAGTGATAGAGGGAAGGGGGTGGGTGTGAAAGAAGTGGGGGGTGTTTGTTAATAGGACCTAAAAGTGCAATTCCCAGCACAGCAACAGCATCAGCATCAGCAGCTGTTCATGCGCCAAATTGCATTTGAGGCAAGTTCAACTTTGGTTGCCATCGCATAAATGTAATCGAATTCACACACACACACACAGACAACGCACACAAACAAACACTTCAAACTTTACCGCTCTCGCGCTCGCTCTGTCTCTGTCTCTCGTACGCTCTCTTTAGTTTGTTCTTCTCTCCTGCTCTTCGCTTGACACTGCTTAGCTTTTGTGACATATGTTAGACATATGTATGTCTTGGATCGAAATGACTGCAGGCTCCGTTTACAGTGCAGGCTCTGCAATTTATGTATACCACACGCACTCCTTACTAATGGTGGGCTGACTGCCTCAAGGGGGCGTGGCAAAGTGTGTTAGTTGTTGTTGTTGTTGTGGTGGAGAAGGGGGACAACTGCGTGCTGATTAAATTGTGAAACCAATTAAAAATTTCATTTGCTTCAAATTCATTTACGCTATTGAGAGCCAAGAGAGGCAGCGGGAGAGTGGGAGAGAGGGAAATGGATGAGTGGAGAAGAATGATAGATGGGGAACTTAGTTGCCAACAGCAGCAGCAGTCGATGGCCTGCAGCATTGTTGATATCGCACAAGTACACACACACACACACACACATGCACACTGTTCTATACAATAAGGGAGAGAGGAAGCGTAAGAGAGAAGGCGAGAGAGCGCGTGGCGTGCGCTCTTTGCCTACCTTTGCGCTCATTTTCTTTATGCGCCTGAATAGATGCAATAAATTTTTTTCTTCTCTTGCTGTTGCTGCTTTTCACTGTTGTTGTTTGTTGTTGTTTTTATTGTTGTTTGTTTAATTGTTTGTTTGTTTATTTGCTTGTTGTTTTTTATTTGATGTACTACTCAGCTTTACAATTTGTGCGCTACTTTTCACATATTTGTTGCTTCCACTTCATTTTAGGTTTGATTTTTGTTTATGTATTTTTCCGAATACGGTTTGTTATTGTATTTTATTGTTTATTTATTATTATTATACTTTTCTGTGTTTTGCTACTTGAGCTTGCGCTGGCCAAAGCGTTTAATTCAATTTAAGCCACATTGTCGTTGCCCGTTTTGTTTATAATTTACAATTTGCGACGAATAAACGATTAGAAAAAAAAATATGCCAACTGATTTGGCTGCCGCTGCTGGCGCTTGTGCTGCAACTGAAATTCCACCACCGGAGCCAGCAGACTAAAGCCTCCAAAAGCCAAGTCAACGGCGGGCCGAGCCGAACAATGTCACTATCAAGCCGAAAAGTAAAAACATCCATACGCTCAAACACACATACGTACACAGACACACACACACAACATTGGCTAGCCGAGCGTCGATGCTGTGAAAAGCTACTGCTACCCGTTGGAAAAACAGTAAAATAGAAGAAAACAACAATAACACACGAGCGTAGTAAAAGCGCTAAACATACCCTCACCGTGTTCCGGGAATCGTTAGGGGGGATGACCTGCCCTACTGGAGTATTGCCTGCTTGGATTTTGATTGCCAGCTCAAAACGACAATGCGCAGTTGCAGTACTAGTGACCAGTGGCAGCACTTATCAGTGCTGCCATATCTCTGATTTCAATCTAATCGCCAGATGGCGTTGCAATACCTGTCACAAATTTAGTAAGCAATAAGATTTTTTAGAATAAACTTTTCCTAATACCGACGTGAGATACATTTTTAGCGGCGGAAAATGCTCAATATTGCGCTGTCGACGAGCGTAAAGACAGGGTTGTCAACGCAAAACGAAAAAATAACATAAAATGGAATGGTAACTCTATGCGCCAGCAGCGGTTTATTTTAAATAAAAATTGTATTTAGAAATATTTTAAGATTAATTTCGTAATCCAACTTGATGTTAATTTGATAAGCAACATAACTGTTTATTTATAATTTAGAATTATTTATATTTATATGAGATATATTTATATAAGATTGTCAGTGTGACTAGTGCATTAATTAAAAAGTACTCCTATTTGTAGCACTAGGAAATAGTCAATAAATAAATAAAATAAATATGAACATGCAGAACTGATTTACAAAAAAGAGAATAGAATAGACAATGAAAAATGTATATTAATATTAATAGAGGAGAAATATGCGATGGCACGCAAGCACAGCGGGTATTTGGTGCACCTATCGCTTTTGAACTTTATACGTGGGTCCTCCCTCTATATTAATGAAAAAATACAAAATTACCGAATTTATGTCTACAAAAACCATTTTAGATTTCATTCTTGGTTACCTACCAATATTGTCGTCGTTATTGACCAAATTCAAATACTTTTCATCGTTTTCACTTGTATACCAGACATTTATCTTTTATATACCTGAAACTCTAAACAGTTCAATGTTTTCGCTAGCGTTTTTTTTATATGGAGTTTGACTTAAGCTAGGCCTTTTATCTCACGTCGGTACAAGGCTTAATCAGAAAAAGCGTAAGAAAAAGGAACGTATCCCAAACTAACAAACATATATATGTTATTCACATTTATTCAAAACTTTTTACAACAAATTCATAAAGCTTAAAAGGGATGGAAAGAATTCTTCCTAAAGCGTTTAAATTTAAAATGTTCAGTTAAAAATGGCCAAAGAATTTATTAAATCAACAGCAATATTAAAATGAGTAAATATTTTTCATTTAATATATTTAAGAAATTACAGATTGGTATGAGATAAGCTAAGTAGTTTAGCTAGTTTTCGGCAAAACCATAGTTAGCTTTAGTGCTTTCGGAATGATTGTAAACAGAACCATCACAGAATGAAAGAAAAACCAATTGTACTAAATATGTACAAAATTGACATAGATATTGTTTCAGAGAGTCAGATTGTCTGCAATTAAGACTAAACAATATTATAGATATTCAGCAAATATCAACTGAATGGACATAGCTTTATTTTCAATCTTATCACACCAGTTGTAATATAGTACTATTTTATTTATGAACTTAACTAATCGACATTTACATATAAAAGTTTTAGTATAAACAAATAAATCAGAGATCAATGCTTCAGAGCATTGGAACAATGTTGTATCATACTCCGAAAATCTAGTTACACTTGTGAATAAATCAAAATAAAAACAAAAAATCCGTCCGAAGTTGTTGATGTTGCCTCGAATAAAATATTTATTATGTAAAGTATTCATAGGGTTGCCGGTCTTGGGAAAATAACCTTGATTAATGTGACAGCAAACTACCAAATGTTTTTATTGTTGCGAAGGACTTTAAAGATATCGGCCGTTATTTTTGCTTGTGCAATTTTCTATCAACATTTGCGCTGATATTTTCAAGTATTACGTTAATTTTAAATAAATTTTATGAAAAAGTGACTTCAATGCATTTTAATTACAGTCAATTCAACATTAAATACGTAATTTTATTACTTATCGCGACAAAATCTCTTGAGATGCGCTTAAAACAAATTAAATAACAATAACTAATAGGACAACAAAAAGTATGCAATAATTTATATCGCCCAAAAGCATGCAATAAACCTTTTTCTCCTAGCAATATTAATTTTACTATGACGACTGTGGTCTGTAGTTTGTTTAACGATTAAATTACAATGATTCGCTTTATTTAAAGTCAAATTATTTGTTAGCTTAAAGTTAGAGAGTCTCATTTAAATGCATACTCATTAAATACGCGGAATTAAAGTTATAATTATTGTATTGTGCCAGCTTAAGACAAGATTAATACTAAATTGTTTCTAATTTATAATGCAGTAAATAACTAGAATTATCTATGTAGAATTATCTATGTAGAATATGACCGATGTAGCTCTTTGTCTTTTATATCTTTTTTACAGGATTATGGTATTTTTTCATGTGCGATTAAATTTCTTGCCACACCTTTGAGTTTTGTTTTTATTACTAAGCGCATCAAGAAACTTGTTAAGTTTTCAGCATAACCATCGATATCTGGTATTAACTTTGCTCCTGTGTTAACAAGTTTAGTATTATCTTAAGAGTTTTTTTATTTTGATTCAAGACTTTCTAATGATGGACAATCAGCTGAGGTTTATCGTGTTCGTATATTTACAGGGGTGGGCACTCGAAGTGTTACTAGCAATACGCTGCTCTAGCATCCAAACGGCAAAAGGCCGCGCGCTCATGTTTTGGCTAGTGTTTGTCTGATGAATTTTCTACAAGCTTACAAAAGTATATCGATATATGTCGCAGTTGAAAGAAGTTATCTAAATGGACTTGAAGCGCAAAAGTGCAACACTTGCACGTTTGTGGCGAACTTGAAAATATTGCATTTTCTGATGAACAAATTTTTATAGTTCAGCAATTTGTAAACAAGCAGATCGATTGCGTATTATTAATGGACATATCAGACGACACTTTAGACCAACGGATTGCTCTGCGAAAGCAAGCACCTGCATCAGTGATGGTTTGGGCCACAGTAACTGCCACAGGACGCTCACCACTGGCTTTAATCGAGCAGGGCGTAAAGGTTAACCAACATATCTACCTTAAAAAGGTCTTAAAAGATGCTTTGGTACCTTGGGCACGCAAACAATTCCGTAGAAACTATTAGATATTTCAACAAGACTCGGCACAATCTCATTAAGCCGGACAAACACAACGATTTTTACAAAACAACGTTTCCAGCTTCATTTCATCACAGCAATTGCCGCCATATTCCCCAGATTTAAATCCAATGGATTTTTTCATATGGTCCATTCTGGAGGCCAAAGTGTCAACTAAAAAATATGAGACGGTCAACGCTTTGAAAACTGCTCTTCTCCGAGAATGGAACAAAATACCATCAGACCACATTCGTGCTGCGTGTGAAGCCTTCCCGACCAAACTCGATGCTGTAATCCGCGCTAAGGGTGGCTACATCAAACAACAAATACATTTTCGTAAAATTTGAAATGTTTTCAAAATAATCTGAAGTTTTGAAATGAAAAACAAAAAAATTGTCAAAATTACAGCATTTTTAATTGGTAACACTTCGAGTGCCCACCCCTGTATATAAAATAAAACTACGCTTTACAAAATCATTACCGTAGCCAGTATTCTATTCTTAATTTAAGAGTACACTATAGAAATTTAACTCTTTAATTGTATTACTAATTTATTATATATATTTAAAATGAAATATTTATAATAGTTTTTGGTACTTTTCAGTTGTTATTAAATTTATTTAAATTGACTTTATTCAAACAGATTTTATAATTAAAGTGCACATTTGTCACTAAATTAACGGGCGAAATATTTAAATCATATTGATACTAAATAAATTTCAAGTAATATAAATTTGCAGCATTGATAATACGAGAAATATAAATTTCTTACCGAACTTTAGAAAGAAAGCATGTAAAAATGAAAATATTTTAGCACATTGTTGTGTACTTATCATTTTGACCATAAGTTGACTTCGTAGAAAGCAAACAAATGTTCGTTGCCCATTGACAATTGTTGCAAGTGAGTAAAGCAGTAAATATTTGGCTTTTGCTGTTTACAACAACGCGAGTGCATTGTGTGCGAGTCTGAGTCTTAAACTCAGTCTTAATTTCAGTTGAGTTTGAAGTTGGCAGCTGTTTGGTGGCTTCTCGTCATAAGCGAAAAGTGTTAAAAGCCACTATCTCACTCCAAAAATAAAAGTAAAAGTAATGCTCTTGCAGTTGTTGTTGTAATCATTTAGAGTTTAGTCGTTGATATTTCTTATATAGCTGACACATCTGTCAGTTGTATATGAAATCCATTTTGCTTCTGCCTCTATATATAATATTTCCCTGTCCCTGTCCCTGTTTCGGGCATCTTCCATCGCTTCGTCATGCATATCATTAATAAGCCAACAAATTAACGTGTTCTATACCGGAAAAAAACTTGCGCCTCTCACGTAAACTCATGCCAAGCACAACAACAAATCAGTTTTGCACAATTTTGCGTGTTCTGTATTACAATAACACGAAAAAATAAATGGTTTTTTTTTGTAAATTTTAAGTATGTTTACTTGCCAAGCCGCAACTTCAATACTCTAACAAACTTATGAAAAATATTTTTATTCAGAAAGTACAGGGAAAATTAAGCATTTTGTATAAACATCCATTTTAGGCGATTATTCAATTTATAAGCTGCTTGCCTATAAAAATACAGCAAAAACATCGTGACGCAAGCAAAGAAAAACAACAACAAGCTAAAAAAAAGCTGCATTTTAAAATTAAAAAAAAATATATATACATATATATATATATATATTTCCGATGTTTTTTGATATCTATTCACCATATTTTATGTATCAAATCAAGTTGGTTTAATAAGAAAAGAGGTTAAATTCTGTTAACAAGTGTAATTTCGATTTTTTTTGTTTACCTTTTAAATATCGACAGCAAACTTTTGTAAAAGTGTATTTCATCTTGAGTAAGGGCACAATGAGGAGGTAAACAATTAAAAGCAACAACAATTACAATTACAGTAACAAAAAAAAAACAATAACAAAAGTAATGATGACTCGCTGACACAACAACAACATTAGCATTTGCAGTCGCAGTAGCCTCAAAAAACAAGCTGATCAACAGTAAGAGAGAGAGAGAGCGAAAGAGGGAGATGGAGGAAGCTCTGGGCTGTGGGCTGTGGGAACCAGTTTAAAACCGTTGACGTGATGCCGCCAGCGAATTAGTTGCAGTTAGTCGGCCAGGGCTTAAACATGTCTCAAAGCGATCGTCGGAATTGTGTTGTTGTGATTTGCCTTTTGGCCGCCTTGTCAGCGGGTGAGTGATCTCCCCAGGGATGAACTCAAATGAACGGATTACCAGTGTCAGGGATTAAATGAAATGAATTATTCTGTTACCGCAGTGTACGCCCAGGGCGGAGGCGTTACCTGGGGAGGAGGCCAAAATGCCGGAGCAGGTGCCGGTGCCTGGTCCAATTCCCAGCAAGGTGGTCCCGGCATGCATCCACCCGGTAGTCTGGGCGGTCAGGATCCACAGATCAGCTACGGCTATGGAGGCGTCGACTCCCGCGGCAACACCTACGGCGGTGCCGGTGGCAATGGTGGATACTATGTTAGCGGGACGGACGAGCACGGACGTCCCTTCTCCTACAATGGCGGCGTGGGTGGACAGCCGCTGCCTGGTCAGCCTGGTTATCCCAACAACTACTACCGATCCAGTGCAGGCGCCTCTGTCGCCTCTATGGGCGTGGCCCTCGTCATGGCCTTACTCGCCTCCAGAACCTAAGCGAACCTCACATTCCACATTCTTATCCAATCATTTTTTTTTATAGTCTATAAGTTTTATTTATACAAATGATATACCAAAATTATTGTGATTTGTGAACAATAAATGTGCGTTTGTTAAAAACATTTATGCTAAGCATCAAACATGTGTCTTGTATTGTTACCAACTAAAAGGGCCATTGAATCCCTGCCAGAAATTACGTAATTAACTCACAGTTGAACGTCAGTTTGTTTTATATAATGAAATTCACAATTAGCACAGTGAATAATTAAAGAGTAATTAATGGATTTGCAAATTACTGAAAGAGCGCATGATTTTTATTATTTGGTTGATAAAGTATTGCTTCGTGTTCATTGCATTCATTAGGTTCAATCTCATGTGTCATATTGCATTTCCACATTTACAAATATTTAATTCAAATGATATGACCATTAATTAAAGTCAATTTACGAGCCCTCAAACAATGTGAATAACGCGAGGTAGTAACTGATATGAGTGTACGTATTTACAGACAGGAAGTGTTCTTGAATTTACAGCCTGCATACACGAAAATGGCCAAAACGTGTTCATTAATTATATTTTAATATAATATAAAAACGTTTTATTAATTATATTGATAATCGTAATAATTATACATAAATATAACACAAATGAAAAGTAAGTAGTGTAGCTAAAATTTTTACAGACAGGAATAAAACTTAAGGCTCTACAATGCGGATTATTAATTTAAAATACATTTTATATGAATGTAAGCAGACATTTCAGGCCATAAAAGTCGGTGGAAGCTAAGATAGGATAAGGATATGCTATTCGAAATGAGTTTAAGTTTGTAAAAAAAACATTTTTGATAAAGAATCCTTATAATTGCTTTGTCGTGGATAATATTTTAATAAAGAATCATGCAGATATCTTACGTACTCAGAAAGTCTGCAAAACTAAAGAACACTTAAAAAATAAAAAGTTTTCTACTTAAAGCAAAATGTATATATCCAGTGTGTGTAAGTGATAGTTTTTTAAAAATTAGTGATTCCAAATTTCTTAAAAAACATGTTCAGAGCGAAGTAACCTGCTGGCTTGTGTTAAATTTGGGTTTAAAGAATATTATTCTCAAATATAATTGAAATTTATTCTAGTGAAATCAGTTTTTCGCCATTTTGTTCTCATTCTTCAATTTAAAATCTCTCTTCTTTCCGCTTTCCTTTACATTAGTTTTCTCATATCAAAACCGGTTTTAAGTACTTAATTCAACAGAATTTTCTCAAAGACATTTTAAACTCGCTTTAGTTTACCAGTTTTTGAAGCAATTTCATTGTTTTCCGTTTCCAATTGCAAACAGTGTAAATCAGTTATTAAACAGATTTTAAATCGAACTTAAACTGTTTATGTAACCCTGACAATAAGACAAATTTCAGAATCGTAGCTTAAACACTTGTCGAGTTATAAATAGTTTGTAAGACAGTCTTAGCCCGTAATTTCCCACGCAGTTGCACAACTTAATCGACTGTCAACAACATCGTCACCCACAACATATGTAGATACTACACTCGATGGGTATGAGTCGTATAGCCCAGAACCGGCCATGTAATTAGCCCAAATCAACGCAAACACATAAAATATTCTAATGTGGCCCAAAGAGGAGCTTGTAAACTGTAGCAAACACCTGTTGACAAAGCACGAGCTGCGAAACCTCAACTGAATCATTCAGTTATGAGCTCATCTATACAAAACGAAAACGAAAACAGAACGCCCAAAAAAGATATTCTGTATCTTAATACGACTATACCAGATACACGAGTATTTATTCATTTAGATACTAATTGGTGGGTACAATGCGAATACGTACATAAATGAATCCGAATATATACGAGTGTGCGAATGCGAATACAAGTAAGAGAACTCTAAGTGCTGCAATGTACTATGGAACAAAGTGTCAATATAGTGAAGGTATAAATTACATTGTATTTATGCATAGTTTTCTATCGATAGCTAAATTAAGTTAAATTCTGAAATAATAGTGGGATTCCGGTAAGCGTTTTAGATTTGGTTTAGATTATTTTTATAATATTTTGCGAAACTGAACTAATAATTATCAGGGATCGTTAACATTACAAGCTTTTTTAAAAAAATTTCATTATAATAATTGTTAAATGAGTTTTAGGAATTTTCATCAATGGCAATGATTATTTTGTAATGAGTAGATTTATAAAAATATGATTACAATCATTATATTTGAGTGAAAAAAATTCAACATTTTTATTTTTTTTATCAAAATAAAAATCACAATTATTTATAGCGTTTGGGGAAGGACTTTTTCCAATATTGTTGAATGTTTTTATAGCCAATATTATATTGTTGATTGATCTGCTTAGTTAATGTACAATTGCTAAATCGATCTTTTGGCCCCACTGTGCGTGCGGGCATAGAGCTTGACAAAGCTGCCGCTGATTTGTTTGTATACACTGAGGTAATTGGCCTGAGGTTGTGAGAACATGAAAATGAATTGCTGACTTTCTTTAAATATGAATAAGTAATTTGCCTAAGCCTGAGAACATGCCACAAAACGACAACAACAGCAAAAACAGCAACAAATGTTGATGCGATTAAGTTAATTGCGGTCGCAACTAATTTCAGTTTGAGACTCAAGTTTAGAGGTTTCGCTTTGAGCCGCACAAAATGCGTCAGTCGACCCGAGCTCATCAATGTCAAGTCAACCCTCTGACTAGGGGGTATACTCCATAGAACTAGCTACGTGCAACATTTACATATAACTCAACTCAACTCAACTAAACTCAACTCCCGGGCTCTACGTGAATTGGATGGTTATCAGCCTTGGCTAGACCGCCGCGGAAATTTGTTGTGGGCGTGCGTGACTGACGACTAATGTGCTAATGGATCTGCAGCTGGAACTGTGAATGTGAATGTGAATGCGGTTTCTCCAAGTACTCGTACCTCCCCAACAGCCAGTTCCTCCCAGTGATTCGTGTGAACTTGACATGGCTGCCATTGCATCCAAGGTTGATCCGTGTCTATCAAATCCACTGAAATCCAACGCAAATTACAATTATCATTTTAAATTGAAACCAATCAAATGTGCTTACACTACAAATCAACTTGATTTTTAGAAAATACTTTTGGTTACTGATTAATCTAAAGCAAAATGTTAGCCAATTTTGCAATTTGAAAAACACAGAAATATGAAACCAAGTCCCAAAGTCTTAATAACATGTATGGTTCAGAAACGCATTAAATCAAGAAATTGTTCAATTTAATTTTAAATTTTCCAGTTATATGATTATAATCAGTATTGAGAATCAATGTAATAAGTTTAACAAATAAAAACTGAAATAAAATTATCTGGAAGATCAAGAAAATCGTTGATATATTATAAATAAAAAATAAATATATAATAAATTCCATTTTCGCCCTTCAGATGAAAACCAGTTTGCCAAAAAATACATTTATTTGTCTAATAAACAATATTTTGATTTTTTATTTACCATTTTCGTGTTATGACTTTTAATTGCTGAATGTATTACATATATCGTTCATAAGCATTGTTCAAACATTTAATTTGCTGTAGACGATATTTAAAAAAAAGGGAAACAGAACATCGCTTTTGATCTCATTTGGGAAAATGGGGCAATTGAATTGATGCCCCATGGTAAATGGGCAGCACAAAAATTCAACTTGATTTTTGATTAATAAGTAGGTTGTCGAGTCCATACATAATAATTATACAATAATTTTCAAAAAACCATAAAATTTTGTTAATTTACTCATTTTAGTTACGTTACATTTTGTAGATTGGTATTTTCTTTTTACTTTCTTCAGGCAATCTTTGTGTGTTGTTGTTTTTGGTGTGTGTATATATGTGTGTATGAGTGTTTTGTATTGACTGTACCCAACTTGTGCCATTATTCATATGCTGATCAAACGCAACATCATCCAAAAAAAACGTACTATTATACAAATATATGAGTTGTTTAACCGTTTATTTAGTATTTTGTTGTTGTTGCTGTTGTTTTTATTTTTTATACTCATTGTCTATAGAAATATATATGTTTATATGTATATAGTGTTGTATATGTCTGTATATGTATTGTAGACCTGGCCAGCATGCTACTCTGGCCCAATATATGTATGTATGTACTTGTTGTAAGTGTGTGCTGCATGTATGTATGTATCTTTGTATTTATGTATGTATTGTATATATGGAGTACACGATATCGTACAAATATAATTCGCAATTTTTATTTATTCTTATATTTTGGCTAGTTTCTTGCTCTCTGTATACCTCACATTGTTGTAATTGAATTAATTCTCCTGCTCCTGTTCGAATACATTGTGCTGGACCATCGTTAATGACCCTACCCATTACCAAACCCATCATATCATTACCATTCCCTATATGGTCCGAGTTGTAAACTGTCTTGTTATATTTGTCTTATGTTTTTTATTTTTGATATAGTATTGTATATTTTGTATATTGGTATACATGTTTCATATGTTTCTCCTATGCTCCCTATATACTTGCTTATACTTTATATGTATGGTATGTGTATATTTGTGCGTGTGTATGAGTGTGTGTGTATATATTTATATATAGTCGAGCGGTCTAACTTTATCGCATTTCTATTGCTAACACCTGTCTAAGCCACACACACATACGAATATTCGCATTCTCTATGCTCTCTACTGCTCTACATATAGCTCTCGACACGCCTACTTTAGCCCCCTACATGCTTATATGTACGTATGTATGTTTGTATGTATATGCTTTATGCTTGCTACTAATTTTCTTGGCACACCTTTAAATTAAAATAAAAATTTTAAAAGAAATGTTTCGTAAGCCCTTGCAGCCTAAAAGTATGCTATTAATTGAAACAATTTAATTTAATTTTCTTGCAAAACACAAGTTAAACAAATTAAATATGTTGGGAATCAAAACATTTCAATATATAAATATTTTGTATTTAAAAAAATATCAAACTACAACAGAGCTACAACTCAATTAACTCTCTTTTTAATTCTATTCAAATCCACAATAATACGTTTTCTGACATCTTTTGCAATTCTCAAACTGTGTTTCTAAAACACGCATTGATTACATTCAAGTGTTTAATTCGGTTTTCATCTAAATATCTAGAGATTTTTTTCACTTTAAATAAATTGTGCAATATAGACAATAATTTATTTCGAAACGATTCTAAAATCATTCTTTATGACGCGCAATTCGGAACAGGTCGGCATAATTTTAAACAGACTGTATATACTATAATTGCTTTTCGACTAAAATCGCTGAATTTCAAGTCATTTACTAAGCTACTTCAGTTTGTTATGTTTTTTCATCAATGATTAATGCAAAAACTCAATAAGTTAAAAAAATGCTGCAAAGGTTCGTTAAAAATACGCAAAGATCGATTAAAATGGATTTTTATTTAGGGGATTTTGTTTTCATAGCATAAAAAAAAGAATTTAGTAAAAAATAATAATGATCATAATAGTAATAATAATATATATAATTTATAGATAATACACTGTATATATGTATATATGTAGTTTGTGTGTGTGTTTGTGTTTTTTAAATTAGGTGCATAAATTATTTTGTATTTGGTATAAAACAAATGATTTTCAATATCTTACGAACTAAAAACGCTAAGCATTACAATTAAACAATATAATTAAAGTACTTGTTGTTAATGTATGTGACTTGTTGTTGTTGTGTTTTCTTTCTTTTTTCATTTAACTTTCTCTTTCGATTGTTTATTAAGGAGTTTTGTAACTTAACAATAGTGCTTCAATTATGTTAAGAATATTTATAAATATAAATGTGTGTTTGTTATAATAATAATAAAAAAAATTTGTAGTATATGTACTTAATTTGGTCTAAATTATAAAAACTATACATAATTTGTTATAGAAATCAAATTTCTCAAAGTATTTTGCTCAACATAAACTAAAAAACATTAAAAAAAAATATTTTGTATGTATATGTTTAATTATTTTCTCTTTTCTTTTCTTTTCTTTACTGTAATTTTCTTTTGTTTACATTTATATTTTTTGCTTACAAAAACTAACAACAAAAAAACCAACAGCGCGTAGAATTGTTTTACTTTTTTTCTTTATCATTTTCTTTCTCTCTCTTTTGGATTCTGTTTCACAAAGAAATCTCTCTCTTCTCCAATTAGCAGAGTGTGTGCGAAAAGTATTTGCCTGAGCATTAATTTTGTAGAGTAGTGTTAATTGAAATAATAATAATAATAAAAATTGAAAACAATAGGGGACAAACAAATAGATCAGAGTGTAAAGACTGTAGATGAAACTTAAGATTGTAGACTAAACTCAATAATAAATACAATTAACTTAATAACAAATTATGTGTGTGTTTTTGGGCGTGTGTGTGTGTGTTTGTGTGTGTGCGTTGGGCGCATAATAAATAATAAATTATGTAAATTACATATACAATGTAAAAACCGTTAAAAAACTGCGTGTTATTGCGCACAATTTCAGTTACATTTCCTTTTCTCAATGTCCATTTTCATTTGCTCTTCCCATTTTGGTTGTGTATGTATGTGTGTGTGTGAGTTTTTCATGTCTTGTTTATGTATGTTTTGTTGCAATTCTCAACGGTTGATAGTTTAGCATCGATTGACCTAGTCCGTGCGATCGGTCATTCATTTCACCGCACTCTCCTCTTAAAAGCTAATGAAGCAAACGTATCCTAAGTTTTCCATCTTGTTTTCCTTTCAGCATCTGCATCTGCAACTGCAACTGCAACTGCAACTGAGTCTGCTATTGTTTCAATTTTCTTTTCTTTTACGGTTTCCCGTAAATTTCCGTTCCGTGCCAATTCATTTGGCTGTTTAGTCGTAGCCCGGCGCTAGCTGCACACGAGCGCGT